>PVLC010000842.1:12186-30281 GCA_004027655.1 Graphiurus murinus
AGCCTCCCGAATGCTGGGATTACAAGCGTGCGCCACCACGCCCGGCTGGCTAATAACATTTTTACAATTTATATCTTCAATTACTACATGAAGCAAATATAAGATAAAGAACCAACCTGAAAGTGATCAAACTATACCTATTTCACAGATTTCCACAAAAAAATTTTTTTTCAGAAATTCTGATAGTATTTCTCCCATTCACCAAAAATGTGTTTACACTTTAAGACAATAAGCTACAGATCAGTTCTTTCTGGTTCAAACCCTTTAACTAATCATGCCTTCTGCCCCATTCTAAATCTGACCAAGTACAACAAGTCCTCTTAGTTCTATACTTATAAGTCGATTTAAAAAAAAAAAAGTTTACTTCCTTAATGTGAAGTTTCCTCAAAAGGCAAGAAATGGAACTACCATATGACCCAGCTATACTACTCCTCTATATTTATCTAAAAGAATTAAATCAGCCTACTATAGTGATACATGCATGTCTGTGTTTATAGCAGTACAGTTCACAAAAGCCAAGTTATAAAACCAGCCTAAGTATCCACTATCAGAGGATGAAGAAATAAAATGTGGTATGTGTACAAAAAAGAAATAAAATTAGGTCACTTTCAGGGAAGTGGATGGAACTGGAGAGCATTATGTTAACCGAGTAAGACAAACTCAGAAAGTCAAGAGTTATGTGTTTTCTTTCATATAGGTAAGCTAGAGAGAAAAAAGGAAAAATTGTGGTTGGGGTGTAAATCTCATGAAAATAGAAAGAGATAACAGTAGAGTAGAGGAAGGGAACCAAGGAAAAGGAAGGGAAGTACTGGAGTATAAAACTGACCAAATTATGGTGTGTGCATTATGAATATATCAAAATGAATCCCACAACTGTGTATAAGTATAGTGTATCAATAAAAAATTCTTTATCTCCTAATCTTTTACTTGTAATTAAATTCCCATATTATACTTTTAAAAGTATGCATATTATTCATAATATTTATAGTAATTTATAATTGTATGTGTGTGAGCTTATTTGTCTAATGCCTATCTTTCACATTTAATGCCTTATCTTTCCCTGTATATCATGGCTCCAGCACCATAATGGAGACTCTATGTATATTTAATGGATGAATAATGAATAAATAAATAAGAGTTCCTATGTGTTCCTTAAGAGAAGAAAGAGCAACCCCTGCTCCTGGTAAACCCTGGCTGTATTTTATTTCTCTTCCAGAAAAGTCTGTGATATTCTTGTTGTTTATTTATAATAAAATTCTTTTTTTCTTGAGTCATCTGGAATGAGTCTGTTCCTTGCAACAAAAGTATACTAAGTCATAGCCAGAGAATGGGGGCACATTGGCATAGTTGTCAAAGCAAATACAACAAGAAAGTAACATTCCAGCAAGAACATCTGAGGAAAGTTGTCCCCTCAGTATTGCTCATCTTTTTTTCCATCCTCCAATCTGAAACCAAAACCCTTAATCAATTTATATCTCAAGTTTAACCCTTTAATAAACTGGCCTCTGACTCCACCTGGTGGAGATACATAAAACAACCCAAATGAAGATTAAAAGGAATTCGATCACTTTCATGTCTCAGAAAAAAAGACACTTACTCCAAAATTCAAACTGATGACTTTCTGGGATGTGTTTTATCCACTTAGAAGCATTGCAGAGTGGAACAGTTTGGGATAATCTTTTACCTACTGTCTTCTATGTTCTGCCATGTTAAGAGTCTAATGACATGTTAAGAGTCTAATGACTGCATATTTCATTTTCTTACAAACTAGTTTCTTCTTCGATTCTATCAGTGGGAAGTCCTGGTAGGAGTTTGGAAGGTAGAAGTGCAGTGAAGGGACTTGCTTCCTGCTCCAGATTTCTCTTGGCATTTTCTACCAGCAAAGAACAGCTAGCACTCATTCTATCCATCTTTCAGCACTTCCCACACTCACAACAAGGAATCCCATGGCCTGCCAAGAAGCAGCCCCTTAGGACTCCCAGAGATGTTGTTTGTTTGTTTGTTTTTTAACATCTCTAGAATAGTCAAACTAATTTATTTTCTTAATATCCTTTTATTGATGTATTACAATTGTACATCATAATGAGGTTTCGAGTGATAGAAACATACATGCACACAGCACTTGGTGTGTTTCTCTCCTGATCCCGTCTCACTCCCTTCCCCTTCCCAATCTTCATGTTACTGAGATTGATATTGGTAACTTCATATGTGACTATACCATTATTTAAACTGTTTACTTCATCAATTCCCCTTTTTCCCCTCATCTCCCTCCCCAAATTCCCTTCCACTATTCTACTGGTCTATCTCCTTATTTATCTGAAATTGCTTTTATTTCCCAATTTCTCTCTTGCTTCCACATATAAGAGAATATATATGGCCCTTCACTTTCTGAGACTGGCTGATCTCACTTAGCACAAATTTTTCTACTTCCATCTATTTTCCTGCAAATGATATAATTTTGTTCTTCATTACTTTTATGTGGTGTTTCATTTATAGTTTAAGAACTGCCCCAGGAAGATACCCTTCTCCATAATCTCAGGCTCTGGTGACCCTATGATGTCCATTTACTTCTTTAATTAGAGAAGTTGTGGCTGTTCCCAGCAGCTATTTAATATAGAGTTACTCATGTGTAACTAAATTCCTATACTAGATTCTTTCTTTTGTAAAAGGCAAAAGATTTATACTATCTGAAGAGAACTCAGACTAGTTTCTGATCCACTTCTGTCCCAGTGCCTGAATGTTGTGATTTAGATAAATTTCAGAAAATGAAAGTCAATAGCTTGATCAATAAAATAGTTTAAATTTTTAGAAAAACATAAATAAAAATGGAAATATATACATACATATAATACATATATTTAACTTTAACTTTAGAAGTGATATTATAAATAATGATAAGAATGAAATGTTTGCCTTCTTAAATATTTAAAGCTTTTATATTTTCAGATTAATACAGAATAATCTTCTTTTTTTCTTTTTTTTGCGGTACTGAGGATTGAACTCAGGGACATTCTACCTCAGAGCTATGCCCCCAGTCCTATTTTTTTTTTAATTTTTTATTGTAGCAACTCGTGCAATATAGCATACATCTTTGTTAAGTACAAATTGTTAACAAGATATTTGCACACAATTCTCATTTGACCCCTTCCCCGATTCCTTCCCCATTCCCTCCCCCAGGGTCTCACTAAGTTGCAGAGTGCCTCACTAGGGAGCTGAGGCTGGCCGTGAACCTGGATCCTCCAGTCTCAGCCTCCCAAATGCTCGGATTACAAGCGTGCACCACCATGCCTGGCCCAAACATAATAATCTTGAAGAACAAAGTTGAAAGTCTCACACTTTCTGATTTCAAAACTTATTACAAAGTTATATTAATCAAAACTGTGTTGTATTGACATAGACATTCAAACCAGTGGACTAGAAACAGAAAACTAAGAATAAACCCTCATGTGTATAGTTAAACAATTTTCAACAGAAGTATCAAGACCAGTCATGGGAGAAAAGATTATCTTTTCAACAAATGGTGCTGGAGAGATAAGCTATCCACATGCTAAATAATGACATTGGATCCTTACCTCACACCATGCTCAAAAATTAACTCAAATTGGACAAAGTACTTAAATGTATGAAGTAAAACTATAAAACTTTTAGAAGAAAACATAAGAGAAAATCTTTATGAAATTAGGTCATTTATTATTTTCAGACCATAATTGACTACAGGTAGCTGAAATCTCAGAAAAGAATACCAGAGGTAAGGGGGAACATGCATACTATATATATATATATATATATATATATATATATATATATATATATATATATATATATAGTATATGTGTGTGTGTGTGTGTGTGTGTGTGTGTATTCCTGACATAAAAGAAAGAACATTCTGACATATCCTATAACATACTTTGACCCTGAAGATTTTGTGCTAAGTGAAAAAAGTCACTCATAAAAAAGCAAATACTGTATATTCTACTTCTATGTAGTACCTACAGCAGTCAAATTAACAGGGATTGAGAGCAGACTGTTGGTTGCCAAGAGATTGGGGAAGAAAAAAGTAAGGAGTTAGCTTTTAAGATGTATAGATTTTCAGTTTTCCAAATTGAAAGAAGTTCTGGAGATGGATGGTGGTGACAGTAGCATAACAATGTGAAAGTATTTAATGTCATTGAATCGTTCACTTAAAAATAGTTGATAGTAAATTTTATGTTAGGCATATTTTACCACAATTAAAAATTTTGCTTGAAAGGGTCAGTGAAGTAATTAATCACTTTAACATTCTATGATATTGATCTTAAATAGAGTTCAATGTAAAATTTATTTCTAGCACTGAAATATTAATTTTCCAATGAAGTAATGTATTTAAATAAAATATTACTTACTGTATAACTACAGTTGTGTTATTTTTTAAAAATAATGAGTAAGAACAATATGCTATCAAGAAATATCTCAAATACAAGAAAAGCATAGAAAATGTGATAACAACATGCATCAATACTCAAAGTGAATAAATATTAACATTTTGCAGTATTTACTTAAAATATTTTTCACAATTTTTAAAAGAAATGACATTGCAAATAAGTTTAACCACTCCATTTTACTCCTCTTTTCTAGTCCATCTCTTCTCTATCCATAGGCATCTACCATCTTGGGATTTTTATGAAATTTTCACATTTATGTTCTTATTCTCTTATAGATATTTATAAACCTATAAGAATATAATATTGCTTTTAAAACACTATAATTTATATATTACTGCTTGTATCACTCATAAATTGGCTCTTTTTCTCTTAACATTTTGTAAGTTTATCTATGTTGATGAGTGAAGCTTCAGTTCATGATTTTCAGTTCCCTATTATTTGAATTATAAAAATATCCACAATTTATTTATCCATTTGCTACGATGGAATATTATAATGTCTCGGTTATTTTTCTACAATCAATCTTGTCACAAACAGATGTTTCCTTGCACAAACATGAGAGTGCTTCTTTAAGAAATAACCCCGTTCGGGAGGCTGAGACCGGAGGATCCGGGTTCGCGGCCAGCCTCAGCTACCTAGTGAGGCACTCCGCAACTTAGTGAGACTCGGTTTCAAAAATAAAGAATAAAAAATAGGGCTGGGGATATAGCTCGGAGGTAGAACGTCCCTGAGTTCAATCCCCAGTACCGCAAAAAAAAAAAAAAAAGAAATAACCCCGTAAGAGATTTTGCTGAACCATGGGATATATCTTCAATTTTAACTAGTCATCAAATTTGTCTCCAGTGTAATTGTAAACATTATATTCTGAGAGTTCATGTTGCCCACATCATTTACAATAGATGGTATGGGATAACCAAATATACTTAAAATCTTAAACTTTGATGCCAGACTTCCTGAGTTTCAAACTCAGTTTTGCCTTAGGTAGCAGAATAGTGAACAGTTTTTTCAACTGGAAAATGAGGATAATAAATACATAACCCTTGAGTTGTTGTTATAGTTCAATGAGGCGCACTATATATTTTGCAATTGTCTGTATTTTGCTGCATCTAAGCACTTTAATGCTGGCACTCTTGTTCTGATTAGATGATGTCAATAGACATTATAGGGCACTGCCCATGATAGTCCGGAAAGTCGGGTAAAATATTAGCAGGCCTGAGACTGTTTTGGTTTTTCTCAGGCAAAATGGCCCTGAAGCTAATCAGAGAGAGAGAAAAAAAAAAAGATAAAAGTCCCCAGGCCCACCAGATGTCTTTGTCCAATTACCAAATGATTCCAGTCCCTAGATCCCGCCCTAATGGGCCAAACCAATCCTAATACACCCCGTATCCTTCCTAAGCCCACCTCAATGAACCAGCCAATCTTCATGGTCCCCATAGTCTCTCTCTTCCCTGGCAACAAGATTTCACCAATCCTGGTGCAACAATTAGTTGCTCTTTGTTGCTTTTTCCCACGCACGTGAAAGATTCCTGCCTGTGTAAACCCCCACTATAAAAGGGTGAACAAAGCCAGAGTGAGGGTCCCTGTTGAGACTCCACTGCGTTGGATGAGTCTCGGACCATGGCTCGAGCTAGTGATAAGCTTCCTTCTTGCTATTCCATTATTGTGTGTAAGATGAACGTGTTTTGGAGAGAGCTCCCGGATTTGTGCTCAACAGCATGAGTGTGATATCAATATATGCAACCCTCACTTGGCAGATACTGATTCTAAGACCTCATCAATTCTATGATTTTAAAGACAATAAAAATGTGTCTTTCAATCAATGTAAATGATAATATTATCATTGTCAGATCACCCTGGCTAGTTTACCACTGAAAGCCCATGTGTTAAAAACTTAATCCTCAATGCAACAGTGCTTTTAAGATCCCTCATTAATTAGTTAATGTTGTTATCATGAGAGTGAGTTTTTTATAAAAAAAAAAAAGTGAGGTCCTTACAGGGAATGAGTGCAGCCCCCCTTTCTCATGTGATGTCTTCCACCACATCATAATGAAGCAGCAAGAACATCACCAGATGCAGCCCCTCCACCTCGGATTTCCCAGTTTCCAGAAACATGAGTCAAATAAACTTCCATCCATTGCAAGTCACCCAATCTGTGGTCTTCTGTTACTGTAGCACAAATCAACTAAAACAACCACATGTTCTGATTTGTATCATTACTGTCATCATCATCTTGGTGATCACATAAAACATGTATTAAACACACACTAAGGGGCAGATTTTTTAATGCCCTATGGATACTACTGTATTGCATTTCATCTTCAGTCTTCTGAGGTAAGTACATTATCCCTAATTTACAAGCGAGGAAATCGTCTAATAGCTTTTCTACTTCCAAGCCTACTTCTCTACCTGTACTTTGAAAACTCCTTAAAGACAATTTCATATAGTTGTAGCCTTGAACCATTTGTTGGTTCTTTTACTGAAAGTCTTTTAGTTGTACCTGCAATGCATGTATGTAAATTATGTTACATTTGTTGAGTACACATTCTCAGAAAAATAAAATATTATAAAAATCTTTAGTCTAGATAAATGCATTTAACACTAGTAACTGGAACTGCCAGACAGAGTCCATCTTGTATCTTCCAGCTCAGCTGCCAGCTGACTGCAGCGCTTAAAGAAATCTAGAACCACTCAGGCAATTAGAGCATCTTCTGAATTAATACGTCATTATGGCTTTAAGACACTACGTTTTGAGGTAACTATACAGCAACAACATAGTTACAGAAAATAACAATTTTAAAGTAATTTCTCAGTTGATTTAAAAATTTCTCACAATACTTTAAAGGGCAATGTCGATTTTTAAAGGAAAGGTCAATGTAGATTTTTGTAAGGAAATGAGCAGATTTTTACATCCATTTTCATAAAACCTCTAAGATTTTTCACAAAATGAGTCACAATATGTGAAACACTGGTCTCTTTCTTTTCCTAGTAAAAGGAATGGGTTGTGAACTGTTTCCCTACCAGCTGACCTATGAGCTTTTCTCCACTTTCCTATCAATGAAGTATCTTTGTTGGCATTTAGTTTTAGATTGTTTTGTTTCCCTCTGTACTGATCTTCAGTCTACTAAAATCTTTCTCCATTTTCTCAGTCACTAAACTTTGACTTGTAGGCATAATCAGAATTTTCAATTTCAGATAAAACTATTCAACTTCTATTCTTTTGAGAGAAAAAAAGAGTTATTGCAAGTAAATCAAAGCTTACAAAATTTAATGGATCCAGCCAAAGGAATCCAGAACTCAAGAGGTCTAGAGAGTTCTGCAGAAGAACCCATTTGCAAGATTTCATAGCAGGATCAATCTGATCCCTGGGAATCATTCCTGGAATTGGTGAGCCATTGCCAGCTCAACAATGGTTGGCAGGTCTTCCTGGGTCACCCACTTGATGGTCAAAGTTCCTAAAAAGAGTTTCTGATTGATCCAGCCTAGGTCATGGGACCATTTGTTGGTCACATTGGGGAAGTGATAAGGGAGATGTGGCCTCTTTGTCTTCCACAGAGAAGAAACTACTTCCTGCTGAATCTACAAGCAGAAGTCAAACTCTTCCTCCATGGTACTATTATGAAGAAGACTTAAATGTCAGACATTCACATAGCAGCAATGTCCATTACAATAAATTTCTCCATCATTTTTAACTAAACCTCAAATTTATTCTTTTCTACCTCAATTATACACCCCCTTGAAGTACTTTAAATCAGTTAGCATCTACCTTGTAAATTATGCTAGAGAATTCCATTTTTATCTTAATTGTATTGTGACATTTCTTTTCGGTTTTCCAGTTAACATTTCTTTCACTGAAATAAAATTTTAATGTCACAGTGTTCATTTGTTTGATCCTCATTGTACTTAAGTATTTTCTGGTAAAACTAAAATGATGGGGTTTAGATTGTACTACATAATAGTTCTCAATGCTCATTTGTCAACTGTAGGAAATTCCAGTATGAACATATGAATGTCAAGGATTTCTGGTGCCCTGTGCCTTTTCTCATGAGGGAGTTACTTCGTTCCTTCTTTCCCTGCTATAAACCAAAGCTGATGAACTCTTCTTGGGTGTGGTTGAGGAAGGGCATGAAGAGAGATTCTCCTCTTTTCCTAATTTGGTTCTTTTAAAGCCTTCATTATACATGTAAAAATAGAATAACAAAGAAGTATGTGTACATATCATAAAGGCATTAACATTAAAGCCTAAATTGAATATTCTAACACGTACCTGTTAATTGGAGGAGTCTAGGTCATGAGGAAAGCAGATATAAACAGTTAACAGATTTGTTCATTATAGGAAAATTGTCTCTGATCACACCACCTGTCATTTCAATAGTACAGGATAATGGAATCTAGCATTTAGCTAGAAAGTACTGATTAATATATGAATTCAATTATTGCTATGAGAATGTTTCATTTTCATACAGATAAAAAATTGAAAACCAAACACTGGTGATCAAATTACTTACCTCCCGGTACTGACTAAAGGAACAGCTCAATACAATACCATTCCTCTCTCTAGTCCCTCCTTTGTCCCCAGCTCTGTATTTAGAAAGAGGCTTTACCTATTTCTGTGCTGCAGTAATGAAGTTTAAAAATGAAAATACTAAGCTTTCGTTTTAAGACAGTAGGCAGGACATGATCTTTCCCTCTCACACCAATATCCTAGCAATATCAGAAAACATATTTTAAGGGATATTCAGCTATGCTGAAACATAAAAAGGGAACTTAGATGAGAAATTGTGGGAAATTCTGGAAACACAAAAGGCCAGCAGACTGGACTTATGAGGAAACTCGTAGCATAGGTCTGAGGAAGTTCCAGCAACAAAGGTAGGAATAGCACCCATGTCTCCTACACTGAGTTTTAAATGTGGAAATCCTTTCTTAGTATTTCTTGGGAAATTCATGTTTTCCAGAATGTCAAGAAAAGAACAGTTGAGAAATAAAGGGAAGGAGACAAACTAATTCATCCATGAGGTTTAAAAGCTAACAATCAACATGGCAATATTACTGGTTAGAAGGAATTCCCTGAGGTCCTATCAACAGCAAGAGATTTGGTGGCCTAAGGTTATGGCCAACATTTCCAGGGACCTAAAGAGGCTATGGAAGGATCTAATCAGTCAGTCTTGCTATAATTGTTATAAGTTGGTGTTCATGTCCCTGTATGCTGCTAACAATGTTAGTCTTGTAAGTAAAATTAATATCAGTAAGTTTAACTATACAGTATACTTTGAACAAATCGTACCAGTGGTATGTCAAGAAATAACAGTCTAGAAAGCAAAATAAGGCTTTAAATTAGTTACTTCAACTTGTGATTCTGTGCAGTACTGTTCACTTTGCTGGCAGAGTTTAGTATTACATTATTAAAATACTGCCCAGCAACATCTTCTGACATTTTCCAAGCCTGAATGCTTTGCTCGACTCATAGTTCTTTGTAAATAGCTTAAAAGAGAAACTGCAAGAAGAATATGTGAATATTGTTGAAAAATATCAATTAGGAAATCAGAAACTGGCCTAAAATCCAAATTATTAAAAGTAATATTGATTTTAGTAGAAAAACCAAAAAGTTTTAAAAAGAAAATGAGCTTATATAAAGCTATATGTGTCTTAACTCTCAGCTTTAATACTATTTTGATGCATTCTTAATAAATGAGTAAACACCAATGCAAAATAAAGTTATTTTTGTCACAAAACAAAGGTCAAGATTATTGTTTTTTTCCTTATTTTCAAAGTGGAAAGCATGCCAGCAAACTAGAACAGTACCTGGCATATAGTAGGCACTCAATAAATATGCTAATCTAATTAACAGGTAATGTCAACTCACAGAGGAATAGAGAATCCTTTGCTTGGAATTGGCCAAATCCCTGTAAGTCAAAGTTATGCAACTTCAATCAAATTTCCCATAAATAAAAAATTGCAATTGAATATTAGATTCTCATTAATAAACCCAATATACTTTATCTAAAATGCCTGTACCCAATAATTCTCTTTTTAAATTTCAACCAATTAGAAATTGAGGCATCCACTTTAATAGGAAACAAAATTTCTCCAGGGATAGTGTGAAACTCATCTTAGCAAAAGTTAATATGTGACTCGGAGTTATTTTTTAAATGTATGAAAAACAGAATAAGGTTAATAGTCTTGTTTTCTCATTGTTAATTTACCCGATCATCTTTACTGCATATAAAATTGGGATTCAATACTTGAAATCTCTGTGGTTTTTGCATATTCCTCATCAGATTATTTACCAGAATTAGAAGTATATATCATATGTCTAAGTCAAGAATTGTCTCATCAATGTCAGTTACCAACTAGTCCTCAAATTTTCTTTGTTCTAAAGATAATTGAGAGTAGAGCATTGATAATTTAGCTAGACAATTTTTTAAAGCTTAAAAAGTGCCTTGAAAACTATGAGATATGTCCACTTGAATCCCACGAGTTTCAAATCAACAAAATCAATCCATATCACATGTCTGCTATACTAATTCCTAGCACACATAGAGTTCTGTGTGCCAGACCCTGCGTCAAATATTTCACAGATTTTAACTCACTCGCCCCTATAAAATCTTCACGGTGGGAGGAAAGCCCTATTATTCTCCATGTGTTACAGGGGAAATCACAAAAACTAGAAGACTAAAAGATGGTGTATCTTTCCCCAGGCCACAAGGTGGATGGAGCAGAGATTTCACCTTGACTTTGACCTCCCAAGCCTATTCTTTTCACCATTGCACTGTGGCACCTGCCTCCATGCTGGCTGTGTGGACAGCCCCCACACTGGTGCTGCTCAGCTCACACACTGACAATACAGCTTCTGGCCTTCAGAAGCTCAAATCTAACAAGGCAAATAGATACATGAGCAACTGTGAGAATAATAACTTAGAAATTCTCAGATAAGGCCATGAAACATGTACTATAAGAATTTAGGGAGGAACCTTAATCTAGCAGATAAGAGCACAGACGCTGGATGCAGTCTGGCCCCATTTCCCATGCCAGTTCTGAAGACTCCTTCATGCAGCTTTTTTGCCCTTGATCATCAAATCAAGGATGCTACTCATGCAAGCCCAGGGGAAAAGTGTGGAGACTCAATAAGCATATCTGTGCCAGGTGCTCAGAGCAGTACCTATGGCAGAGAAAGCCTGAGCTAGTATGATTATAATCATGGAAGAGCAGATTATTGACAATGACTAAGAATATCTGGAAAGATGTATTAGAGGACTTTAAATTTCAGCCAAGCCTTGAAATAAGGGTTGTTAATTTGAAGATAAAACACAACACACACACACACACACACACACACACACACACACACACACACACACACACCCTATAGTCTAGGAGCGGGCAAAAAAAGCATTTCCCAGACAGCAGAAGCAACCAGGAAATGAAACAACAAGAAAACAAAACAAGTCACATCTCAGTATAAGCCATGATCTATGGATGGATTTTTTTGGAGAAGTTCATAGAAATTCTAAATATATCAGAGTAAATAAAACTATAAATGTAAGGACTAGGTCCTAAGTAGAGAGAATTTTTTTTAGATACATCAGCCCATAGAGACTAATCATAGGTTTCCCTTTATGTAATAAAAACATTTCTTGTCTCAAGAGAAATCGTGCTTTGTATTGAGTTTATTTTCTATTTTAAATTGGAAATTTGGATTTACAAATCTATGGCATCCCAATAGCTCCAAATTCTATATTCTTCTGGTTCCTTTGCCTCTACCTGCAGCACATATCATAGTAAAAACTAAATTAAGTGTATAAAATAAAAACCAAAAAGTGAAATAAAAATTAGACCAATCCTAGGTTTTAGAGGTATTTGTTGTTCACTTGCTTTTAGTTTTTATAGTTATTGAGATGACTCTGGACAAAACCAAGACACATAGGCAATCTCAGCAAGAGATAACCAAAAAATGTCACCAGATAACCAGTTCGATATTTGCATTAATTAGTGTTAACTTCACATTAGACTTGGAAAAAAAAAGTTTGAGCTCCACCTTGTGGTAGCATATTTTGAAAACTAAGCTTAAGTCCTAGGGTTTTGGTACAGGACAAGCTTGTCTTAGTGAGCCAAAAGAGATACTGCATTTTTTTTTTCCAAAGAAAAAGGCTAGAAAAGCCTTGACAATTTGTTTTAAGAATGTGCAGGAAAGGTCTGCTTGTTCAAAGGACTTCTATTGTCAGAAATATCCAAGTGCACCCTGATGGCTCCTGGACAGCATCTTGCCAATAGTGTGTGTGTGTATGTGTGTGTTTGTACCAATTGCTGACATTAATAGGTTGCAAGAAAAAATCCAGGTTTCCAATTTCTTGGAAAATCTGGGAGGCCTAGGTCTACTATAATTGCAGGAAATTGAGTAGTCCTCAGTATCTGTAGGGCATTTGTTCCAGAATCCTTGTGGATACTAAAATGTGTGAATACTCAGCTCCCAATATAATATGACATGGTATTTGCTGATACCTATGCACATCCTCCCATATACTTTAAATCATCTCTGCTTTTAATACCTACTATGCCATAAATCGATGTATAGTTGTTATAGTTTATCATTTAGGCAATAATAAAAAAAAGGGGGGGCCTGCACATGGTTAGTGGACACACTATTTTCAAATACTTTTAATCTGTTGTTGGGTACATTTGTGATGGATAACCCAAGGATATGGAGGATGGACTGCTGCGTACACTTCATTACAGCCCACACTAGACAATTTCTTATTGTGTTAGTCTCTTGGCAGTTGTGGGCATCATAGTTTGTGATCACAGTTCAAGCAGGAAATACACAGTTAAAATGCTCCCATGCATTTGAAAGAGCACAATGTTTGGAGTAAAGAGCTCTTCCGCTTCTCAGCTCTGTCTCTTCTTGACCCAGGTCACCATACTCATTCAATCCTGCTGTACTTTGTTTACTTACTAATATAGAGTAGGTGTGTACTATGTTCTGCAACATTTTTTAAGTGATGTTTATTTCTCAAAAACAAGCAAATTAGTGTTGAGCTCCAACTGTCTGGGTAGTGGTAAATTAATCCCTTTTTATGAGGTCCTTTCCATTCCCCACAAGGTCTTAAGTAATCAAAACCACTCATAGAAATGCTTTTGGGTCTCAACAACTGTGTCCCAATATCCAGTGTCACCCTCTCAGACAAGTTTCTCTTACCACCTTGTAAAGCATCCCTCCCAGTGACTCTGTCACATTGACCTTGTTTTCCTTTTACATAGTCATTCTCAGCAGCAGATTTTTTTAATTTAGTGATGTATATATTCAATTTATTTATTTCTATTTTTGTAATGCTTTGTTGTCTGTACCCTCCTTGTGGAAAGAGATCCACTGTATTTAAGGCTGGGTTCCTGGAGCCCGACACTATGGTGCACAATTGTTCCTGAGCTTATGAGCAGTGTTACCTAACTTATCTGAAGACTAGCTTGCTGTATATACTTCTATATGGTAACTCCAATGAGATTAGATAAGGAGAATGAGTGAGAGTCCTGAAAGTCTAGCTGCTGTTAACAAGGAAGAAGGCAAAACAGAATCACTCAAAATCAAGAAAGCAATAACTCATCTTGCTGGGCTGTGGACTAGTGGTTGGGAAAACCCTTCTCAGTGGTCAGTCTGACCTTGAACATGATTCTAAGAATCCTGCCCAAAGGTCTTACTGGCCTCAAACAGGACCACTTAGTACCACTTGTGATTCACAGATTTGTGAAATTTGTTTCTAATAATGTTTCTGATCCAGTTCTAAAATCTAAAATGTATGTAAATAATTTGGAATATTTGGGATAAGGCCACTAGTCTTTATTCTTAGGGCCAGATCCCTTTTACTAATCTTTTATAGTTTATCTCATATCAGCATGTACATCAGCAACAATAAGAATCCAGTCAAGAACCAGGTGATAAACATGTTTAAGAAAAGGTAACTGTAAATATTTGTCATAAAGTGGAGATTTTTGTTTGTTTGATTGCTTACTTTGTTTAATTTCTTTCGTTTTGCTTTAGATTTAAGGCTTTTGGAAATTGTAGAACTAGCATTAACTTTGTTATTGCCTAAGGAATATTAACCATAACATCCCTTTATCCCAATAAAAAGAAGCTAGTCTGATATCAATTTATACTTCACTGCTATAAAACAATAAAGGCAACAGAAGTAGTAATATATGTCTGCCAATACTTCCTTCCTCCTTCCCCACTGGACCCCACACTGGACTCCAGACAACTTAAATGAGAAGCCATGACCATACTACCTTCTCTTTGACACAGCACAGAAAACCCAGTGTACCATTGTTCTCAAGAAACTAATTTTTTAAAGTTATTATTGTTATTTTGTTAAAAAAAAAATTTGGACCTATTAACTTTTGGTAGGGTCTATGCTTGTGTTTTGAGTCATCGACATTGGTATGACGCAAAGTCTCATTCGATTATGTTTGGTCTCCATAGTTTATGAGTTGATCTCTCAGACCCACTTACTATGTTGAGGGAATGGTCTTCCCCTCACAGCTTAGGATACTCGGTCCCCCGACTGCTGGCCCACATAGTTCCCCAGCGTCTCCTGCTTCCCAGCCCCAACAGCCCTGTCCACGAGGGGTTCCCGGAAGGGATGAGCGGGTCGCTTGCCCCATCACCACAAGGACACAGAGGGAGGAAAGTGTTATGGCCCTATGGCCCTTCCTCGTTTATTGTCCTCAGTGGGGATTCTTTTATGTAGTGGTGGGGAGGGGGGCGGATGATAGGATCCAATCATTTTTAAAGGTTATGGGCAGCAGCTGTCATGTGCTGTCCACCAGCACGGAAGTCCTCCTTGACCAATAAGTGCCGGAATCGTCACCTCAGCCCCTCTGGCCTCCTGGTGTTTAAGGTCTCCTCATACCTGCAGACTCCACCTTGGGTCCGGCTAGGACCCTCTGCCTCCATCTAGAGGAGAAGGGGAGAATGAAAATTCCCCACACTATATGACCTGCCCTGTGCTCTTTCTCTTCAAGAAAATAGCTGAGAAGTGCCTCCCATTGATGCCTGCCACGAGGATGCCAGAATCATTTGAAATGGGCCATCTTCTTTGCTCTCCAATCTACTAGTGATATTGCCACAGTGGTTTCATGCTTTGTTCCTAGTGGCCCTGCCAGACTTTATTCCCCAGCCATCAGAACTGCATTATGTGTATGGTACTATCTCAGAATCCTCCCTCCATGAGCAGCTTCATTGGTTCTATCTACAGTCTCTATTTGTCTCCACTGAACTCTAAGCAAATCCATTCCCATTTGAATTAGTCAACTTTCTTTCTTTTTATGTGTGTGTCTGTGTGTGTGTGTGTGTGTGTGTGTGTGTGTGTGTGTGTGTGTCTGTGTGTGTGTGTGTTTTACTGGGGATTGAGCCCTGGGGCCCTATTTTCATTCTTCATTTTGAAACAGGGTCTCACTAAGTTGTGGAGGGCCTCACTAAGTTGTTGAGGCTGGCTTTGAACCTGCAATTCTCCTGTCTCAGCCTCCCAAGAACTGGGATTACATGCATGTGCCACCACATCTAGTGGGTTAGTCAGATTTCTATCACTTCAACAAAATAGCTGAAATAATGAACTTCTACAGAGGAAAAGTATGTTTGGGCACACAGTTTTGGAAGTTCCAGTCCATGATTAATAGACCTCATTACTTTGGGTAATCTTGGGAGCAGTGCATCATGGCAGGAATGAATGGTAGAGCAAAACCACTTACCTCATGGCTAGGAAGTTAAAAAAAGAAAGGAAGATCCCAGGGTTCTGCAATACACCTCAAGGACATGTTTCCAAAGGCCTAAAGACCTCCCACCAGACTCTACCTCTGAAAGGTTCCACCACATCCCAACTGCATCAGCCTGGGGATAGTCTTCAATACATGGAGCTTTGGGAATCATTTAAGATCAAACTATAGCACCATGCCTTAACCCTAGTTCTTCAAAGGCTGTGCTCATCCCCCACATCTATGCAAATCAACTGTGAGTGGGAGTCACCTGTACTATCAGCTTATCAGAAATTTCCCAGGTCTGAATCCCTGCTCTGGGCATGATGTAATTAGAACCCTCACTAAAACATATCTTATAAATTCAGAGGATTTTTAGAATAGTGCTATCCAATAGAAATAGAAGAGAGTGCAAGCTGCAAATGCAACACACATGTCATTTTAATTTCCTTAGTGGCCACATTACAAAAAAGGAAAAAGAAATGGGTGAAATTAATTTTACTGGTGCATTTTATTTAACCAAATACAACTGAAAGAGTATCTTTTCAAAATGAAAAACTTATTAAATGGATATCTTATTTATTAATTGTGTGTGTGTGTATTAAATTTAGAGGCATTCTACCTCAAAGCTACACCTCCAGTCCTTTTTATTTTTTATTTTGAAACAGGATCTCCCTAAGTTGCTAAGGGTCTAACTAAGTGACTGAGGCTGGCTTTAAACCTGTAATCCTCCTGTCTCAGTGTGGGGCCTAGAGGAAGTACAGGCCAGTGGTAAGGACATGACTCCTTTCATCTTGCACAGCCTTGGATGAGCTCCTAGTTATGTAACATGGCAGGTCATCCCACACAGCCACAGATATGTATATAGTGATATAAGTATGGCTAAGAAAAACTCAATACACATGCTGGCATGGACATGTGCCATTTTTCCCAGAACCCTATATAAGGGACAGGTCTATAGAATAAAGCTGTTGTTGTTCTACTCCTGATGGCGACTCCACATGCTTTCTTCTCTCTGGGGATCACACCGCCAAAACCTTCCCTGCAATCACAGCTGGTCTCCAACACCTGGCATAGTTGGCAGGGTAAGATGAGTAGTCCTCTAGAGGAGCAACCCCAGGAGGAACAACCTAGGGTGGAGGAGATGTGGCCCCTGGCTTCCCAGCAATTCCCGGTAGTAGTCTATTTGACCTTGTGGACCCCGCCAGAAGACTGGAACAATGTACATCCTCAGCCAGAAGAAATCTGGAAGGCTTTAAAAGTGCTGGAGCCACAACAGTGGTGCCCCTGGTGCTGCCAGAGCTGGGCTCAGCAGATGAAAAAGGTGGCCAGTATGAACAGAGCCCACTGGCCCCTTGCCCAACCCCATGCCAGGCAGCTTAAAGGACCTAGGAGGATTCAGGGAGACTGGGAGGCTGCCAGCATGAGTGAGAAGGCAGGGCTGCAGCATGCCCTGCAGCTGCTAGATACGGTGAAGTAGTGGCAGTGACAGCTCCTGGACACTATTGCTGCCGAAGGGAAGATAGACTGCTAGCCCAATGAAGTGCTCCTGGTACTCTGGTGACAGCTTCACCTGAACCAAAGGTATGCTCCTTTTCCTCCAAAAAAAGGCTGAAGGAATAGCTCGAGAGATATGTATGGCTTACTTTCTCCCAGACTTAGGACTCTGCCAGGTTACCTGGTTAGCAGGAGAACTGGTTAACCTGAGGCCTCACGTGGGATTGACTATTTACTTTCACCCTACAATGTACAATGAGCCCTGGAACTAGTTGATAAGGGAGCAGACCTCCTCTTTGGCAACTGGGACAAGTTTACCCAACCTAAGGCTGCCATAGAAGGTTGTGTGGACTGTCTCATTTTGGTTCGACACATCCTAGTGGTTTTGGAAGTTAGACACCTATCTCTTAAACACTATAATGTGTATATACCCCCCATAGC
>PVLC010000842.1:30381-173404 GCA_004027655.1 Graphiurus murinus
ACCTTGTATCAGAGTCTGGTGGCCCAGGATTCAGTCTCCTGGTAGAAGCCGAAGGCTATACTGTTGTACCATTATATTGATGATGTTACACTAACTTCTGATTCTCTTTCAGAATTAGAAGCAGCTGCATGCAGTCTCTGAGCTGCTCTCCAGGAATAAGGGTGGGCTGTCAATGAAGACACCATCCAGGAACCTAGGTATTTAGTCACATTCTTTGTGGAGTTGTCTTGTTGGATAAGACAAAAGTGATACCTGAAGCAGTTGTATATCCAGTTGAGATACAAGCCTATCCTCAACTGGAAATGGTCAGACAGTTACAGATGTATACTGGGTCTTTGGGGATTTGTCATACATTTATACCCCTGCTTAGCTATGCTCATGCACTCCTTACACCATCTCTCCATAAAGGAACAACTAAGGATTGGACTCCTGAAATGGAAACTGCATTTACTGCCACCAAGAGGGTGGTGGCACAGGCACAAACTCTGCAGGTAGTAGATACTGTCCCTCCTTTTTTGTTAACAGTCCAAGTGAATGACAATGGTTTTGGATGTGGGTTATGGCAGAAACAAGGTGCTATGGGTAGCCCAATTGGATTTTAGTCACAGCTATGGAAACGGGCATTGAAAAACAGGTAGCAGCCATATATGCTGCCCTCATAGCTTATGAGCCCATTACAGGTATTAGGTCAGTGATGGTACAGACCTCCTACCCTGTTGAAGGCTGGCTGAGGCCCTGGACTCAGGGATCCCCAGACAGGGATAGCTCAAATGCCCACTCTGATAAAGTGGGGCACATACTTGGAGGAATGAACTTGGTTTTCTAATAGCCCTTTGTCTGAGCAGCTACATACTCTGCTGGGGCCAGTATATTTATGAGCAACAGCCTCCTTGGAACCCACAGAAATGGGAGATGCTCTCAAGTCCCTGTGAGGGGGGAAGAACCCCTATTCCCATGGAAATGTGGTATACTGATGGCTCTTGTCAAGGACAGGCATCCATTTGGGTGGCTGTGCCTTACAGCCTGCCTGAGAGACCTTTTGGTATGTCTGATGCCAGACACTCTAACCAATGGGCCAAGCTTCGAACAGTTTGATTAGCCTTCATGAAGGGAACTGAGACTTGCATGTCTGTACAGACAGCAGGGTAGTCTACTGAAGGTTAACTTTATGGCTGCCCCAGTGGGCAACACAAGACTTATTGATTTGGCACCACCCATTGTGGGGCAGGGATACAGTAGCTCAGGGAAGGAGCTACTATACATCATGTTCTGTGGCATAGGCCTTTACAGGCCCCCAGTAATGATGCTGCCTACGCTTTAGTGCAAGTTCAGGCTCTTCAAGTACCTCCAGAGCCCTTGTCAATAGTATCATGGTTATATAAGAAGCTAGGACATGTAGTCACCTGCACCATGGGGCTCATAGCCCAGCAGTGGGAATTGTCTCTTACCCATGCTTAAAACCAAGATGCTGTACAGCAGTGTTCTTGGTGTGCAAAACATTACCCACAGAGATGTAGGGTTCCTATAACCCTGGGACAGGTTCCCTAAGATACTTAAACTTTACAAGAATGGCGGATTGACTGTACTGGCCCACTGCCAACAGATCAGGGGCTCCAGGATATTCTGATGGCTGTGGATATCACAACAGGTTTGGGTTTTGCCTACCCTGTAGCACAGGCCAACCAGCAAGATACTGCAGCCACCCTTGAGCAAGTGTCAGCAGCCTACAGTTGACCCTCGGTAGTAGCAAATGACAAAGGTACTCATTTTATAGGCCAATGGCTAAGGACAATGACATGCATTGGCAATTACATGTTCCTCACTGACCCCAAGCAGCTGGAACGATTGACTGCTTTAACAGACTCCTAAACTATAAGCTGAAGGCCTTGGTGCCCCATTGGAAGAGGTGGTGGGCACTAGTGCCTGTGGTAGTGTGGCTTTTAAGTGAGCAATCTCTCTGCACTGGGCAGGGCCCCTTAGATATGGTAATAGCAGGCATGACCTGCACTGTGAGGGTAGCAGGAATCTCTAAGGAACCCTGGTTGTGACTAGAGGTGAGAGAACAAGCCTTCTTACTCCCTGCACATAAACCCTTGGCTCTGAGGTGGCAAGATGTCTGGGAGTGCTCCTGGTATGTGTGGGTGTCTCAGGAGCCATGGGGCCTGGGACAGAAGGCCTTGAATAGCTTCCTGGCTCTGTCTGGTACACATCACTCTTCTTCCTGAGGCAAAAGGCACAATTTTGAAAAATACACAGGTCATAAAACTATGGCCTCCTATTTCATGGAAGATGTTCCCAATCCTTTGCCTCCTACCCAGAGAGCTTCGGTATGGTACCATCACCCTGGAGTGGTCACTATTTTGACCAGTGTTCTTTCGAAAGATGAGCATGTCGCCTGCATCCTGGAAGGGAAGGACTTACCTATGATGATCAATCTCTGTCTCTTTCCCTCTCCCCTCTCCCCTCTCCCCTCTCCCCCCTCCTTTCCCATCCTACTGTCCAGGTTAATGGCAGGGAATATCTGCTTTCCTTGGCACACACCTTTGCAAGACTATACAATACCTCCCATTGCTGGGTCTGTACCAAGCTGTCAGTGGAAACAGCCAAAGTTCTCCCATGGTGAATTGCTCCTGATACTGCAGACAACTGGGCTACCTTCTGAGTCTGGAACCACAGCAACTCAGAATGGGATGAGTGACTTCCCATGATAGAGGACTTGTTGCACCAAGGCTGTAATAATGACTCCCCTCGCCCTTGTTGGGATATGCTATAGAAAATGAGCAGGGCTGGTTAATAGGAGAATATGTGGAACTTGTAAGCAGAGCACCTTTTTATATAGAACAGGTGAACCAGTCTGTAACTAATTGAATTGCTGGATGATTTCCCTGAAAACTATGTCAGTATGTTACTTGTTTACCGGATACCAACTAGTGATGCGATGAGCAGAAAGTAATAGGGACCAGGGCCACTGATTTCATCCCAGGTGGCTATCTCTGGGTATGTGAACATTATGGCTATCCCATACCTCCCTGCCCATTGAGCAGGAAGGTGTACCTGAGGAAGACTCTTCACTCTTCCCCATAAGCCTAATAATTGGTAACCCATACATCATTGCTGGTACCATGTATGCTTGAGGCCATGTGGTGGTTTAACTGTTTAGCCTGGTTTGTTCCAGGGAGTAGTACTATAGATGTAGAGTTACAGCTAGAAGCCTTAGCCCAACATTTGTTGAAGTTTTAAATATGTCCTGTCAGGCTCTTTCCCTTTTAATGGACTAGATCACCCAGATGCAGAAGGTGGTTTTGCAGAACAGAATGGTGTTAGATATGCCCACTGCTGCCCAGGGTGGAATGTGTGCTCTTTTTCATGTAATATTCTGTGTATACATTCCAGACCACCAGCAGCAGGTATAGCAAGACTTAGTGGAGATGGATGAAGAGGTATAGGGTATTCAGGTCTTACAGGAGGACCTGCTTACAACCTGGTGGAACTCACTGGGCTCCTCTTGGAGATGGGTATTGACTACCCTTGCCTGTGTGGCTAGAGAACGAATAGTCACCTAATAGTCCTTCTATTTTTGTTGTGGTCTCAGAGCCAATGCAATGCTCTCTGGGTCAAATCACATACAGGCCAGTGGTAAGGACATGGCCCCACTTATCTCGCACAGTCACAGATGAACATGTAATTATATAAGCATTACTAGACAGGTCATCCTGGGCAGCCACAGATGTGTATATAATTATATAAGTATGACTAGGCAAAACACAAGACACATGCGCACATCATCCTGGCATGGACCTGTGCCATGTTTTCCAGAACCCTATATAAGGGACATCTCTATAGAATAAAGCTTCTGTCCTGGTGGTGACTTCACTTGCTTTCTTCTCTCTGGGGATCTCACCCTGCAACCACAGCTGGCCCCAGACACTCAAACTCCCAAGTTCCTGAGATTACAGTAAGTGACATCACATCTGGCTTAAACAGATTTTTTTCAATTAGCTTTATCATACAGTCTTCAAAATCTAGTGTGTAATTTGTATTTTTGTATTTTCACATTCATAGCACAACTAAGTTTCTAGCCACGTCATAAGAAGTCGACAGTCACATGTGGCTGGTATCTACCATACTAAACAGCTCAAATTTAGAGCAGAGGAAGGAATGTTGTACAACCCCTTTGTCATACAGAAAATTGAGACACAGAAAAAATATATGATTCCCAAAGACAAGCCTAGCAGAACACTGAGACAGCTAATGCTTACCCATATGCATTTGTGTTCATTTAATGCTACTTGTCTTAAACTTGTTAAGCCACTCTGCTATTGTAACATTTCCACCTAAAAAATAAGAATGTGTCAAAGTAATCTGGACAGTTATTATTATTGGATCTTCATCTTCAGTTAAGATCTTCCTTTAAATTAGTTTTTTTTATTAATAATCCTAAACTATCTCCATTTTCCTGCATATGGTTAACCAGTTTTGCCAACACTATTTGTTAAAGAGGCTATCTTTTTTCCAATGTATGTTTTTGGCTCCTTTGTCAAAAATCAGTTGACTGTAAGCATGTGGGTCTGTTTGTGAATCTTCTATTCTGCTCCATCGGTCTGTGTGTCTGTTTTTGTGCCAATACCATGCTGTTTTTATTACTGGCTTTGTAGTAGAGTTTGAAGTCAGGTATTGTGATGCCTCCTGCATGGTTGTTGTTGCTAAGAACTACTTTGGCTAGCCTGGGCTTTTTGTTGTTCCAAATGAATTTAAGGACTGATTTTTCTATGTCTGTGAGGAGTGACCTTGGTAATTTCATAGGTGTTGCATTGAATTTGTAGATTACTTTTGGGAGGATGGCCATTTCTAATTGCCTAAATTAAGAGTTAGGTAATTCAGAAATTTTTGGTAAGCTGATAATGCTGTGGCTCCCACTCACAGTTGTTTTGCAAGGTTGCATGTGGGGAGGGGGAGTAGCTTTTGAACAACTAAGGGTAGGAATGGTGCTATAGTTTGAATCTTAAATGTTCCCAAAGGCTTATGTACTAAAGGCTAATTTAGAATTTAGGTGATTTAGGATTACATCAGTTAAAATAATTCTAAATTTTTAGCTAGAGCACAACTAAAATTTTTAAGTAAAAATATTTGACTAAGCAGTAGGGGAATCAAGGATAACTCTATATGTTCCTAATAATGTAAAAATTGTGGTGCTCAGTGACTTTCTGCATCACCTCATGTAATTCTTACAGAAACTGATGTGAAAATGACTGTAAGCTATTTTTTAAATGAGGTAATTGAAGCTTAGTGAGAAAAATTAGCCCAGGTCAAAAAGCTAATAATGATAATACAAAAATCACATGACTAGCACGTGATATTTGCACTGAGGAACAGAACTGGAATGCAAACATTACAGGGACTCCAGGCCCAGGCTCCTTCTCCTCACTGCTCAGAATCACACTCACCTGCTAGTTTGTTGAGTTGGGATACATGAAACTTCTTCTGGGATACAGGTCCAAAAGGCTAAGTAGTCCTACTGGATCTTATCAGTTCTTCTACTGGCAACAAAGATTTCCCATGGAATTGACTCATTCCAATTGTAATTCCAGCACATGGCTGCTTTTGCAACGGGCTCATTCTCATCTACTGATGGGCTATTCTACTGCCATTCATGCAATATTGAATTCCACTGCAGATATGTTTATGATCTCAAAGGCCAATGATCCAAGCATCTTGCTCTTCAAATCTGGTACTCTATTTTTCAGTTATTCTTATACTGCGCATAACAATATATCACATAAAATTTGTCTTTAAATTTCACAAAGTTTAGCCTACCTTAAAATGTGAGAATTGTTTCTAAAAACATGCACTGAATCTATTTTACTTATTTACTTCTATTATCAAATCCAAATTATATTCATATTAAAAATAAATTTGATCCCAAAAGATTTAGGGTTTTAGTACTCAGTTTAATGATATGTTCTGCTTCCTTTGACCCACAGTCTTCATGCAGTTAGTCCACTTATACAATTCCAGCAAAATATTAATCATAGCTGGAAAGCTTTATGCTCTAATTAATAACATCATTATTAGTTTGCTATTCCTGAGTTACATGATTAAAATGACTAGAGCAAGTAAGCGTTTGCTTAGAGAATCAACAAAGCAGGACATTTTTAAGGAGCAGCTGATTTCAGCATGATGCAAGTTTGGTGTTTTATGGCTAAATTTGTTTGTTTTTAAGTAGATGTTGAGAAGCACCACAATATTTACAGTGTGCATTCCTATAAAAATCATAATCAGGCCTTGGCTTATTTCATCTTAATGATGTTCTCAATTCATAGAAATTATAATGTGGGGGTCAAACAGAAAAATCATTTAAATGAGAGCTGCAAATATCTAGAACTTTATGAAAACAAGGATGACAACCATGACTATTCCTGAGCACTAACTATGTGCTAGGCATCTGTGGACTTTGCATACATTATCTCATTTAATGAAAACTTTATGAATTAGGACACTTATTATTCCCATTTCTAAAGGTAAAAACATGAGAATTTTGAGAGGTTGAATACTTTAAAGTCACATAATGTATGTTAATGTTTGCCTGCATTAAATAAATGTGAACATTCTCATATTGGGGAATGCTTGATTGATTATATGGTGTGTGATAAAAATCAAGGCATAATTGCTGAATGGAAGAACAAATCAATAGGAAAATGATTGGTATTTGGTTCCTTCTCACCTGCAGTATTGAAGAAAAGCAACAGACACCTTCCGCAGCTCCATTTGGACATTTCCTCCAGTAATACCGCAGGTCATCCCTGAGCCCCAAACCCATCAGGGTCAATCAGATACATAGGTACGAACTTATGCTAAATGAAGTGAGCCAGATAAGTTTATATGGCATCTAACTCCAAAATACTTAAAGGTTTTCGAAGATCACAGTGGTTCTATCAGCCACTTGCCTTTTTTAGTTGCAAATAGTTGATTCCCATTTTTAGTAGCAACATTAGAGCACAGAGAATAAAGCTGAGGAGATCTAACTTTTGATCTAGTACTCTTGAGTAGAGCCATGTCATCCTCCAGGATGTGAGCTGAAAACCATTTCTAGGATACTAAGACCTTCCACATTCTCATTCATGGTATTTCTATTGATTGCAATGCATACATTACTTAATTTATGCCCTACTCCATTTTTCTCTCTATAAAAGGTACACTCTTATAGTCTGTCTACATGGAGATCACTATTGTAGGGCTTTGCTATACTTTTGAAGAGCAATCATACAAAATAATTACCAATAATCTTCTAACTAGTTGGTGGTTGTGTTTCCTGTCTGAAGCAATGAATGACCTCTTAATTCTCTTTCCATTTTCCCTCAGCACTGCCTTGGCTGTTGTAGATTTTTGCTTGCAAAATAAAGTTAACTCAGAAGATGGACTATGATAATGAGGACTTACAACTGTCTAGACTTCTTTGCCCAATACCCTTAACTATTCTCTGAGTAATGGCTTTGGTGATGAGGAAGTAATTGATGAACCTCATCATTTATTCTCTGATGATTTATGGAGAGTTATAATTTTAGAGCTTACAGAGAGCATGGATATTCGAATCTGCTTTTACAATCCTATTTTCCCTTAAATTTTTTGGCTAAATCTCTACATGGTCAATAAGGACTTTCAGGGCCTGTGAATTCAAGCTGGATACATTTGGGTATGTCATGATCCACTTGACCAATTACTCATTTGTTACTTTATACATTATTTTTACTTTACTTGGATTTAGAGGATTTCTACTGGTTTATAAAGAAAGAAAGTTAGTGACTCAGAAGGGATTTGACTGGTATCCTACAAAGGATGGATGAGATGCCATGGCCATGTACTCCAGGCATTCCATCCCAATCCTAATAGTAACTTGAGAAACATGGCCTTTGTGAAGAGCAGCAACACAAAAAATACTCTTACAAGAAAAATCAGAGACTCTGCCTGCTTCATTTTATTTGGAGACATAATTTTGGATCTATTATTTTAATAATAAAAGCATAAAGTTAATTATGACTAACGTTTTCATAAATCAAATAAAATAAGAGAAGATGTTTATTTCCCAGGTGGAATTTTGGAGTGGCTATCAAATGTGGGTAATACTTGATTTGAAGCAGTATGTTAGATCTGGCTTCCAAAAAAGTGATATTATTTTTTTTTAATTTAAAATTTCTTAAAAGAAAAGATAGCTCCCAAATAGAGCGTTCTATGCAGCCACTAATAAAATAGTATCAAAAGAGGAATTTAGTGATTTCTAAAGATAATTGCTATAAAATAGGAACTTTTTTTTTTTTTGCGGTACTGGGAATTGAACTCAGGGGCGTTCTACCTCTGAGCTATACCCCCAGTTCTATTTTTATTCTTTATTTTGAAACCGAGTCTCACTAAGTTGCGGAGTGCCTCACTAGGTAGCTGAGGCTGGCTACGAACCCGGATCCTCCGGTCTCAGCCTCCCGAATGCTGGGATTACAAGCATGCACCACCACGCCCGGCTGGAACATATTTTAAGTAATTGAGAGTAATATAATTATATCAATAAGTTGACCAAACTGTCTTGAAATGTGAATATATTTATTTAAAAGTCTACACTCATTGTTAGTCTTTTTACACAAAAATGTATTCTAAAAGAACCCAAATTTAAAATTAATACTTAATTTTTAAACAATCAGTCTAATATATAACAGAATAAAGTAATTAAGCTGTAGTAATAGTAAGAAACATTTTATGTCCATTAAAAAATGTCCTGAAGTAGCCGGGTGTGGTGGTGCACGCTTGTAATCCCAGCATTCGGGAGGCTGAGACCGGAGGATCCGGGTTCGCGGCCAGCCTCAGCTACCTAGTGAGGCACTCCGCAACTTAGTGAGACTCGGTTTCAAAATAAAAAGAATAAAAAATAGGGCTGGGGGTGAAGCTCGGAGGTAGAATGTCCCTGAGTTCAATCCCCAGTACCGCAAAAAAAAAAAAAAATGTCCTGAAGTCATTTCTATAGCATTGACAAATGCTGAATTAAAAATACATAAATCTTATGATCCAAACTGTTATATTGAATCTGTGTATGTGTGATTGTGAATTTGAATACATATGTGTGTATATGTACATATATATCTATATGTATCACAATGTTAGTAGATGTTATTCTTAGTGGTGACATTATGGTGTTTCTTTTATGTTTCTATTTTAAATTCCAAATTTATTGTAATGAACATGTATCACTATAATAAATTTTTAAATAAGTTAGAACTTGTAGGAGAACATTGTAGTGCTATATATGAAGGAAAGGTGTGTTATGTAATATCTAGGTTCCCAGAAGAGGTTCAGTATTTTACGGGCATATTTTCCCATTATATGTAACTACTGAGCCATCAAAATCAGTCTTGGGAAAGGAGTTGGACCACCCAAGGCCACATAGCCATGGTAATCCATTCCAAGTGAACTTTGAGAAAAATAAATCTCATATATAGGTTTCAGGACTCCTGATTTCATCATGTAATGGTATTTCCTTCTTGAAAGAAGTATATGGAAATATAGTATGACTATAGTTTTGTTTTTAAGTTATGCTTTAGGTCTCAAAGTCTCTTCCAAAAATTCAAACACACATGTGCATTGAGAGCTAAGAACATCTGCCAGGTCCATTTTTGAGTCTCTCATTTCTTAATTCTAGCTTAGTTACTCTTTTGGCATATATTTCCGGCCCTGGGACTTTATAGGGATCCATCAGCATAAGAATATATAGTTCAGAGCCAGGTGTGGGTGCAGGCACACACTTGTCATCCCAATATTTGGGAGGTTGAGACAGGAGGATCACAGGTTGAAGGACAGTCTCAGCAAGTAGAAAGACTCTCAGAAACCTAGTGAAACCCTGTTTCAAAAAATAAAAAAAGGGCTGGGGGTATAGCTCAAACGTAGAATGTCCCTGGGTTCTGCCGGGGTCCAGGCCTCTTGGCAACAGGGTCAGGGGTCCCTCGATTGGTGTGGAATGATATGAGGTTGCAAGAATACGCTCACACCCATGCAGTGAAGAAGCACATCTGTTTATTTCTCTTTAGCTGAAAATGCAGGCAAGCTTTCTGCCCCTGCTGTTGCTGCTCTCTTACTGAGAAATCTTAGCTTGAATACTTACAGAGAAAACAATAGACAGGCTCTCTTTCATAAAGTTATAAGATATTTTGTACAGAACTGGAATGAATGAGATAAAGTCGTAATCTATAAACCTCTTTGTTCTAAATCTCCTTGTCCCAAATATTTTAGAAGGCAAGGACACATTTTACTAGACCAAGAAGCTGCTCTCCTGAGGACAAATTCCGGCAGAACACTACATCACTGCAAAGAAAGCTGCCTTCTTCTGTACTTGGTTTGCCAAGTATTCAGCAACATAGTATCTAACCTTTATCTGCTTTCAGATAGAGCCTGCACTCTAGGCTGGAACTGCTTCTCCACAGACTTGTTTTTCTAAAGGTTAATCACAACCAGTTAAGTTTACAACATATATATAAAAATTCTTTGCCATGGCAGGGTTCATTCTTCAGAAGCATGAAAATAAATAAATAAAAATAAAGAGAGAGAAAAAAATGTATAGTTCAGGTTCAGATAAAAGTTTTTTTTTTAAATATATGGATATGGCTTAAACTATACATTCTTATCAAAAACAATGGAAATAATTCAAGAATGTGCCTAAGCACGGTTTTTCAAAAGAATGATAAAGCTCTTCAAATATGTATTTTTTGCATATATTTGTCAGATTTATTTTTAATTACTCTTGGAAAAAAATAAATGGTGCAATCTCATTTTGTGTGTGATACTAGAGACTGAATACAGGGACATTCTACCTCTGAGCTACACCCCCAGCCTTATTTTATTTTATATTTATTTGTTTTGAAAACAGGGTCTCACTAAGTTGTTGAGGGCCCCTCAGAGTTGCTGAGGCTGGCTGTAAACCTGTGATCCTTCTGTCTCTGTCTCCTAAGTACTGGGATTACAGGAGTGCGACACTATGACCATCTGTTTTTGTTTGTTTGCTTACTTTCTAAATGTTTCCTTATGGCTTTGATCTTTGGATATGGAGAAAATATATACAAACAAACCACAGCAATTTGACCCTCCAATGTAAGGCCACTCTCTGAAGAGCCACAAGACAGCCTTGGATGGGGCAATCACTGTTTCAGATCCTTGTAAATGCAATAACCTGGAAATATTTTCACCAGCTCTCTGGAGACTAAGAAGGGTGTGATTTCTAAGAAATATTTAAATCAGGATAGTATTTTGGTGTATAAAAATCCAAATTATTTTTTAATTTATAGAAAGATTGAAATTAATTATATCATGTCTGAATGCTTATCACATTAACGTTTGTTCTAAAAGTACATTGCTTTAGTAGGTGAATACCTCTAGATACAGTTTGCCTTCTCTCTTCATCCTTATGAAGCGGATCAAGAGGAAGGGGTGTTATCCACAGTCTAAATTTGGCAACACAGTCAATCAATTCTCTAATCTTATTGCCACATAATATACACATAATATACATAGTCACACAGTTCAAGTAGAAATAAACACAAGCTTTATTGATTCATCTGCATTTAACCTAATAAAATATAAACTCAGCCTACTCATAGATAACTCATTCTTACTTCATAGTAACATTTTTCATGCAGATAACAGAATTTTTTGTTTTCTAATGCAACTGCTGTAAGTTAAATTGATTCAATTTAATTAACGAGCATTTATTCAGTGCCCACCTGTGCACAGCACTATACTAGGCATATAAAAGAGTTAGAAGATATGATACCTGCTCATAGGGAGCTCACAATCTAGACAGGAAAGATTATTCATGTATATAAGAAGTAATAAAGAACCATTACAAGTCACATGAAAAGCAATATAAATAATAGGTTCTGAATTAAAAACATTGGAGTCCAAGGAAGCCCTTTGAGTGATATAACTGGGAATGGAAGTTAATCTGGATAAGGTAACCAGAAGATGTAAGTCTATAATTGGCAGAGGATCAGTGTGATCATTCTACAGCCAATAGAAAATTGAAAAGGAGAGACTCAAAGACAGGATAATAAAAGCAAGTCAATTCGAGGGAATGGCAGGCAAATTGGCTTAGCTCTAAGAAGAGACACTGTGAGTTAGGAAATGCAATTAAAGTCACACCACAAGACTGGGAGAGCATTGAGTGCTACTATCAAAGTCAACTCAACATCTAAATAAATAATAATGCTTAAACACATCTATAAACTAAAGCTCCCAATAAGAGTGTGTTTTCCTAATCTTAACACAAACCAAAGAAAAATCACAGACTATCAAATCTAAGCTTAGGGAATATGATCAATCATTGGAGATGAAATGAGCTCTCACTGTGATGGGACAGGAGTCCTTTTTTTTTTTTTTTTCATTTTTAAACTCATAAAGAATCAGGTTGTCTAAGACCCACAAGGTGAGACCTTCAACTCAGTACTGATCAGGCCCCTAACTTACTCAGGATTTTTCTTCTAAAAAGCCTATTCCTTTTCACACTGAACTCAGCAGCAAATAGAAAGGTCTTTAGAATATATTTGTGGAGGCCATGAGCAGAGAGACAGAAAAATAAAAAGAAAATGTATTGGCATCAATAATGAACTAATAAATAATTAGAGCGACTACTTTAGGGGGATATTTCAGAACTTAGAAGAAAAACATGAAGGAGTAATATTCCTATTACCAATTTACAAAACCTAAAGCAGAAAAAAATAAGTAAGATGAAAGCACATATCATATGAACAAATTATTTTTTTAATTAACTGACCAACCATACTCAGGAACCTGTATTTCTGGATCACATCCACTTTTAAACTCAATTTGTTAGGAATATTGTGAGGACAAATAGAGCAGAAGAGAAAGTGGCGGTGTAGGATCGAATCCTTAATGTGGAATAAGATAGAGGATTGATCATGCCTTAACTAATAAACATAGCCTTGATAATCCATCAGGATAGAAAAGGGGGAAAGCCACTCCAAAGTGCTTGTTCTCTGGGCCTTCACAGGGCAGATTACTTTGAAACAGGAAGATGTGGACTACTTCTGGGCCCCCGGGATAGCTGTGAAAATTACTGGCCACCAGCAGCTGCAGCTGTTTTAAAAAAGGGACAGAGAAAAAAAAATGAAGAAGAGTTAAAACAAAAATTAGCTTTCAATGTGCTTACCGGTTGTGAGTGAGGTGGCCTGAAATCAGTATCTTCCAAATGTGTTCCACTTTGCTGTAATATCTAGCATATAAATATTCGAAATATGTCTATGTTTCTTATTTAGTACTTGCAAAATTCTCACAAGACCTAAAGGAAAATGAAAATTCTGCTTATTTAGTCTCATTACTTATGTAATAAATATAGAAATTTATCCCTTCCCATTATTTTTCAGATAAATGAATTCCTTGTTGTCCACAGATATTCAGTAGGTACTCAATGAGAGACTATACACATTATAGAAAAATATCAGATAAATAGCATGCTACAGATAATAATAAGATAAGATAATAATAAGCCTTAACTAGAATTCAAACCTTAGAAGACAATTTCCCATTCAACATTTTAAAAACTAATTTTGTAATGATAAATTATAGAAAAGCACTGCCAGTCCAGGTAATATACACGTTTCTACCCCTTGGTCTTCTGCAAAGGCTAGATTGACTGCTAATCAATTTACTAAGGTGGACTCCATCCCAACATCCCATAGTCCTGAGGCAGGACTATAGACTGAGCAGAGTCAGGAAAGAGATGAAATCATTGATCCTCTCGGTGTAGAAGATATAAAGCTTCCTAGGCTGTGCTGGTAATACATTGAATTAAACTATTGTCCCCCTCCCAAACAGGACATTTAAGGATTTTTTTTCTGAGGGTGGGAAAGGCACATAAAAACCCCAAGAAAAGCCGGGCGTGGTGGCGCACGCTTGTAATCCCAGCATTCGGGAGGCTGAGACCGGAGGATCCGGGTTCGCGGCCAGCCTCAGCTACCTAGTGAGGCACTCCGCAACTTAGTGAGACTCGGTTTCAAAATAAAAAGAATAAAAAATAGGGCTGGGGATATAGCTCGGAGGTAGAATGCCCCTGAGTTCAATCCCCAGTACCGCAAAAAAAAAAAAAAAAAAAACCAAGAAAAGAGAGAACAGGAGAGGAGATGATTATGACATTTTGAAAGCTGGGAAGCAGATAGATTAATAAGTAACCTATCCATTCAAACACCCTGAAATCCTAAGCCAGTGGAGGGAAAAGATGGGAAGCAACATAATTTTCACATAAGACTCTCCAAAAGATACAGGAAATGGCCCAACAGGTACTTCTGCAAGTGAAGAGCCAATATAAAGAAGATGAATTAGCTATTTGAGATGCAGTTAGAGTATGAGAATTGCTCCTCCATTTGGTACAAATGGGTAACTGCCTTCTTCCTTATACTAGTTAAAGACTAGAAGAATGTTTTTCTAGAAAAATAAAACAAAGATAGTTGTGGGCTAGATGAGTACAAAGAGTATCACCGTGAAGAGAAGGGTCTTGTGTGAGTATTTATAAGCTGAAAGCTGAGATCTGTGTCTTCTTCCCCTCTCAGGTACAACATTTTTGCTAGGCAAACATTTACTCTCCAGGGAGAAGTTTGGAAGTGACTTTTCTGAGGAATCCAATCTTTTCAAGAGGAAAAACCTAAAGATACTAATATGGGGGTTGGTCAAAGAGTCCAGGCAGAGTCCTCTAGTGAAGATCAGTCCACAAAAGCCACACACTTACTTAGAGCATACAAACCCTGCTTTGTATCTTAAGTCAAGGACCACAGACTACCTGAGAAAATACTCTAATGGAGATCAATAGGGGGGAAATAAAAGGCAAAGTAGCTTAGAGAAAAGAGACTATGAAAGGCAACAAAACTTCAAAAAGAATTATTAATATTCTTATAAATATAAAACAAGCCATTGTGGCCATTAAACAAGAACAAGATGCTGTTTAAAAAAGAACAATTAGAGAACAAAATAGCTTACATATGTTATAATTGTGATAGCAAAAGTGAAGAGACCAAAAGAAATACTGAAGATTAAAGTTAAGGAAATATTCATGATTAAAGCAAAGAAATAAAGAATATAAGAAAGAAAAGTAAAAAATTGGTTCAAGAGGTACAGTGTTCAAATAATAGGAAGTTTACAAAGAAAACAAAAAAAAACAGAAAAAAATCAATGGAAAGAAATGAACAATTCTAGAAAATTCCATGAAACTAAATAGTATGAATTTCTAGAGTAAAAGGGCACACTGATAAGTATGCAAGGAATAAGGATAGATCCATAGAAGATACATCATTTACAAAATTCAGAACACTGGAGATAAAAAGATTCAAAACTTTCCAGTTAGGCAAAATAAACAAACTGACTATCAAAAATACAAATCACTTGAAAAATATTAAGAATCAGAATGGATATAGGCTTCCCAACAGCAATTTTGGAATCTAGAAGGTAATGCAAAGTGTCTGAAGGAATATTATTCTGAAGAAATATTCTTTTTAATCTAATTTGATCAGTATGTTCTACACCAAATCATCAGTCAAAGTGGAGGGTAAAAGAACGTTTCAGACACGCAAGGTCACAGAAAACCTACCTCTCATGTGTCCTTTCTTGCCTAAAACATGTGAACTAAACAAGATAGAAGTTGGGGAAAATGGAAGACAGGATATTCTGAACAAGATAGAGGGATAGTGATCTTGCTAAATGGCAGTGAAGGGAAACTCAGGATGATAGCTGTACAACAAATAAAAAAGGAGCCAGTGAAGACTAGAGACATTCAGAAGATTCAGGGAAAAATTTTTCCAAGGAAATTAAACAAAAAACCAATTATGTCTGAATATATTGAGAGCACAATTTCATAAATAGCAGAGATTTGGAGACTGAATGGCTGATAAATACATAGAAAAATAACAAAGTGTTTAAAAACAGATACTTATGAATGTCTAAGAAAATAATAAATATGCACAAGTAATCATAGTTTACGCTATGCCTAGACCTCACAGAGACAAAGTAGCCATGTTGGAGGTAGTTGCTGAGGAGGGGTATCTGAGGATGTGGCCTTAGGGATTGTGTATGGTTCCTCATTTCTTTGCTTTCTCTCTCTTGTCCCAGCCTCCATGATGTGAGAGCAGAGCCCTTGACCCATTCTCTCTCTCTCTCTCTCTCTCTCTCTCTCTCTCTCTCTCTCTCTCTCTCTCTCTGTCTCTTTTTCTCCCTCTCCCTCTCTCTTTTCTCTCTTTCTCTTTCTATCTCTTCCCACTGCTATGCCCTGAGCTACACTGATATAACTGGTCTAACATTGACTGAACCTCTGAAATCTCCAGAAGGGAGCAAATAAGTCTCCCTTCCCCTAAGTTGTGATGGTCAGTTGTTTTGGATTTCAGCAGTGAAAATGCTGACTGAAACGGTTTACTACATAGCTCAGCCATGAAAATGTGTGTGTTCACAAAAAAGTACATTGTCCTAACTAAAATAATAACATAACTACATGGGCAAAATATATGGAGAGAATGGTTATGGAAAAGAGCTAAATCCTTATCTTCATTATTGTTAATAACTTTAATTGGAAATAAAATTAAGAAGTCAAGAAACTGCAACAAAAATACACAACTTAGAGAAAAAAATAACTGAATGATCAGCTAAGCATTACATGAATATCTATTAAGAAAAAGAATTCATCTCAATTATCTATAGTATATTGCATATCATAGTTCCTGGCTGGCTTTCTGCTCCCTTTAAAAAATAAACATAATTTGAAAAGTTAAAAAAAAAAAAGAATCAAGTCTTTGTCTTTGAGTAGTTGGGTATGGGGAACAGGAAGAGAGCACAACAGTATAAGAGAGGAAAAAGAAGCCAGGCAGGTGGCCTGCAATCCCAGTACTTGGGAGGCTGAGACAGGAGGATCACAGGTTTGAGGTCAACCTCAGCAACTTAATGAGGCCCTCAACAACTTTGTGACTGGGAGTTTATCTCAGAGGTAGAATGCCCCTAGGTTCAATTCCCAGTAAAACACACACACACACACACACACACACACACACACACACACACGAGAGAGAGAGAGAGAGAGAGAGAGAAAGAGAGAGAGAAAAGAGATGCTACTTTTCATTAAAAAAAAACTATGTGAACAAGTAACAATGATAAGAAAATAAAATGTTTTATAAAAAGACCATTCTGAGTATTGTAAATCACTGTAATCATTCAATTCAATATCTAGCAATTGACCTTACACTTCTGCATGCCAGATAGAAAAATAATTTTTTAAGAAAAAGGCTATGTATGAAGAAGACAATAAAACAGTGTCTTGAAAATATGTTGTTTGGAGCCACCCAACATCCTTGTCCCTTTTTGTAAGAAAATGTACCCTCCCCCGTGCATTCCATGTGCTTCTGGGAAACTGACCAAAGCCTGCTCCAAGGTCAGCACCTAACTGGCTTTAGCGACTCACTGTACTCTTGCCCAGACATGATGACTAGTGGCCCTTTGGGGTCAGGCCAAAAGGTAGACACACTGGGAAATTTCTAGGGAAAAATGTTCCCTTGCTAGTCTAAGAGAGCTACTCAAAATTCCATTCTCACTGTCTTTGGAATTACGGGCTGCAGACATGGCCTTCAATGCGTTTGCATCTATTTCTGCTGCCCTGGGGTCAGCCAGTATGAAAGGAGGTTAGTTTGGCAGATTCACAGAGAAATTATCTCAGCCCTGACTACATTCTAAATTTAGGATTTAAAGTGGCCTAAAGCCATACATACCACTGCCCTATTCATTTGAGAAGACTAAACTTTCTCTTATTTAAATTAGACCTACTTGATTTGAATTAAGTTACTTTATGTGGGAGAAAATGTCTTCTAATACGTAGAGTTTTAAAATTAGGAATGAGAGAAAAGTTTGGAGATTTTTCACTACAGTTCTTAAATGTCATTTTTCCAAGACACATCATTAATTTTTGCAAATGTGAATCTGCTTTATTAAAATACATTTATCTCTCAGTATCTGTAGAAGACTGGTTCTAGGACCCCTCAACAGATACACAAATGTGAGGACGTTCAAGTGTGTTACATAAAATGATATATTTGCATATTATCTATACACATCCTCTCATATACTTTAAATCACCTTTAAATTATTTAGAACACCTAATACAATGTGAATGCTATGGAAAACGTTTGATGCTGTATTGTTTAGGGAAGGATGATAGTAAAAAGAGTCTATACATGTTCAGTACAGACAATTTTTTTAAAATATTTTCAATAGGCAGTTGGTTGCATTTGCAGATGTGGAACCCTCTGTAGTTGGAGCAACCACTATATTTTTTAAATTAGGCAGGTTTAAAAAGGACATATGGATGGAACTGGAAGTGAGATTAGTCAGTCACAAAAAGTAAAAAATCATATGTTCTCCCTAATATGTGGAAGCCAGGGAGAAAATGGGGCATAAGAGGGACTTCAGATGAAGAAGGAGAAACCTTAGATGAGCAAAGAAGTTGAATAAACTGAAGGTGATGGGGGCGGGGGGGACACCCTAATGCACATGATGTACTTTCACAAACATATCAAAGTCAATCACTAAACTGAACCTGAGAAGGAAGGAGGGCGAGGGAGTGGGGGGTGGATTGGAGAAGGGTTAAATGAGAAATGTGTGCATGTATGCCTTTAACAGCTTGTACTTAACAAAGATGTATGATTACAATGCACCAATTAAAAATAAATTAAATTAAATTTTAAAAAGAAAAGATAAAAAAAAAAAACAGGCTAACAGACTAGGAGAGTTACCTGGCAATTAGTGGTGGTGAGCTCAGAGGAGGATCCTCTGTGGATCTTCCCAGTGTTTTCTTCAATGTATAAAGGTAGTGAAACTGAATACAAACTGTAGTTGCTATTTGTGTGTGACTAGAGGGGCATTTTCATCATCTTTCATCTACTTGGTGACTTTTCCTTTTTTCACTACTGCTAAGTTTACATTCTGAATTTTTCTCCCCCCACCCCATTCCCCCAGACATCATTGGAAAACAAACCAATCCCTAGAATATGATGCTTGAGAAGGGCTAAAGTAATGGGTGGTGAGGATCCTGGACTGACTTGCTAAGGGTGATAATGCCACTTTCCATCAAATGCATCATTTGAAATAAAAACAAAAAGGAAGAGAATATTGTCAGTAGAAGAAAAAACTGCAAACGTTGAGTCTCCAACCTGCTCGGGCTGCTGCCATTTTCTTGTTCCGCATTTTGTTTTCCAGAGCTTGCTGCACAACACAAAAAAGGGGAGAAGAGTAAGATTAGATTTCCTGGTGTTTTCTACTCTTTGACATTAATAAAAACAATGTTTTTACAAAATAAATTGGATCTTACCAATTTCATCTTCTTTTTGAGATCCAGATTTGCTGCCTTCTGGCCCTTGGCAGTAGCATTGAGATAATAGATGGTCAAACTAGATTTTAGGAAAACAATAACAATGAGTGACATTTTTCAGGTCCTCAAGATTCTTCTTAAATTTACATTAACTAAATCAAAGGATGCTACCAGCATGGGAGTGGACAGCAAGATATTTTCTACTCTAAATCTTTTGTATTGCGGATAAAAACTGAGGTCGAGAGAGATAAGGATGTATATTTAAAATGACACAGTGACTGGGATGAGGCTGGAAAGTTGGGTCCAAAGGCTCCTAACTCACAGCTTGGTGGTCTGCCCACTACTCCACACTGCTAAAATTAGCTTCTCTTTGGAAATGTATTAAAACCAGCTTAAGTTATAAACAAAAGCAACATTTTAAATGGACAGCAATGGTATCCAAGAACATGGAAAATCTACTGAAGCTTAGGGAGTATGTCAAATACAAAGGAAAATTACTTGCTGCTTTAAATCCCCTCCTTACAACTGACAATATTATCCCCATAGGCATAATTTAGATTTTTTTTTTCATAAGGATGTATTGTTTGCCTTTCTTCCTCCCTCAAAGAGAAAACATTTTGGATTTTAAATGACATTTACATTTCTAGAATGTACAAGCCCAATAATTCTGCAAAAATAAATATGCTTATCTTCTCTTAAAGAGAAATGAATAAACAACAAAGGGGAGTAAAAGGTAGCTGATATTGCTCTTTGTTGCAAGTTACTGGATATTGAACACATTTCCTCTGCTCACCAACATGCCAGATAATATCCTTTATGAGCCATCTGGTGCTAGCTGCACAATTATTGATATGGTTTTTCTGGGTTTGTTTATCTCTTATATGAGTAACTGGAGGAGTTTGGCTGAAATTACACACATGAAAACATCTGAGATAATATCAGGCATGAAATAGGTGCTCAATAAATGTGTGTGTGTGTGTGTGTGTGTGTGTGTGTGTGTGTGTGTGTGTGTTGTAAGGATTTTCTTAGAAAAGTTCCTGGATTTAGAGGATGAACACAAAGATCTCACAAATCATTTCCATTTCTGGAATTACCTATTTATCTATGGCTTTTTTCTGCCTTGGAATGCACCTTAAACGAGTATTCCTCACAAATCACTTCCTAGTCTCCATGGGCATGGCACTGCCTAAACTCTACTCAGATACCTGAATGCTATCCAAGCGGATTTAATATGGTCCTGTGGGGAAATTCAAAATGCTTGTAACATTCTCTAATTAAAGGTAATAAAAAGCCAAGCCAATTGCACTGGCCTCATAAAGTAAAAGATGAGACCTCAGGATTTGAAAAATTCAAATCAGTAATAAACTGAAATTTGGGCTTTAAATCAGAACCTCAAAGCTAAAATCAATCTTGCTGGACATCTCTTTGCTGCCAGCTTTACTGATCCCCAGTTTTTTCTTTTTTTAAGAAAAGTGTACATGGATCTTGCTCTTCTCTGTCAAGTGGCTTCCAGTCCTCTGACACTTGCTCTGATCCCAAGCTCTGTTTGGTGGTGCAAATGAGTGGAGAGAATAAGAAGCAGGAAGACAGAAGTTTCAGTTCCACTTAGCCATTTGACTGGGGGCAGATCTTCCATGAGCTGTGGGTAAGATGATTAATGAAGCCATCTTCTTGAGGTTATCCTGAGAGTCAACGCATGATTAGTGCCTGAAACAGCAGAGCATTCATTCCCTTTCCACATGCTTGTCATTTAGACAGTGACATATGACAATTTAGACAGTGACAATGATGTTCCTTTGCTTAAATCACAATAGCCAAACTATGGAAACCAGCCTAGGTGTCCATCAACAGATGAATGGTTTACAAAACTATGGTATATACACACAATAGAATTTTACTCAGCCATTTAAAAAATAACAAAATTATATGTCATTGGCAGAAAAATGCTAAGTGAGATCAGCCAGTCACAGGAAGTGAAGGGATGTATGTTTTCTTTCATACATGGAAGCTGGAGAGAAATGGGGAAACAAAAGGGGCTTCAGATAAATGAGGAGATAGATCAGTAGAAAAAAAGGAAGGAGGTGGGAACGGAAAAAGGGAGACTTGATGAAGGACACAGTTCAAACAATCCCATGTACACATGTGCAGTTATCAGTATCAATTTCAGTATTATGAATGGGGAGGGGAGGAAGCATGATAGGATCCAGAGGGAAATCCACTGGGTGCTGTATGCATGTGTTTCTACACACTAAACCTCAATATGATGTATAATTACACTGCATCAATAAACATATTTAAAAAGGAAAAAAAGATTTTAAAATAACATTTTTAAAATAAAGTAAACCAATAAGCTGTTAAATGGATGCAACCCAGCCGGGCGTGGTGGTGCACGCTTGTAATCCCAGCATTCGGGAGGCTGAGACTAGAGGATCCGGGTTCGCGGCCAGCCTCAGCTACCTAGTGAGGCACTCTGCAACTTAGTGAGACTCGGTTTCAAAATAAAGAATAAAAAATAGGGCTGGGGGTGTAGCTCGGAGGTAGAATGCCCCTCAGTTCAATCCCCAGTACCGCAAAAAAAGAAAAAAAAAAAAAAATGGATGCAACCCAAATCTCTCTTTCAACAAATTAAGAATATTGTAACAAAATTGTACCTTAATGTCATGTGTGCATTTGTGCATATGTGTGTGTTAAACAAGATCTCATTTGCACTACTAAAGGGCCTTAACTATCAAAGGCTCTCAGAAGCTACTGTATCATGAAAATATAGAGAAAGAAAATCATATCAAGGGCCGCCAGTGAAGGATACTGCAACAGCAGATAATTTTCTAACACATTTGAGCCAGAGATTTACTATCAGATTCTTTTGTCATTTTGCTTTGTTTGGGCAGCTCTTGGGATTGAACCCAGGGGTGTTCTACCACTGAGCTGCATCCTCAGCCATTTTTTTTTTTTTTTTATTTCAAGACAAGGTCTCACTAAGTTGCCTAGTTGGCCTGGAACTTGTGATCCTCCTGCCTCAGCCTCCCAAATCTCTGGTAGTACAGGAGTGTGTCATCATGCTTGGCTACTATCAGATTATGAATATCACCCCACAATCGAGGTTCTGTAATACATGACAGTAATCTGGCTTAGTGTTTAATTATCCCCATGGGTTACTCGCTCTCCCTCATAGAAGGTCTCGTCATGTAAAGGAGTGAGCATCGGATCTATGGAAAAGGTGTCTACTTAGAAGCCTGCTATGACCATGTTACAATCTTCCTACAATCTCCTGTAAGTTGGCCTTTTTACTTATAAATTTGAAGAAACTGACCCATTCTCATGACCTTATGTGGCTTGTGACCTTGACAATGTACATGATGGTAACAATAACTGATTCAAAAATCCCAGCATATTTATATTGCATTTGTGAAAGTTTCCTGCCACACGTCCCCTCATTTTACCTTTATTTAAGCAAATCCTACCCTTTGCATCAACTTTATTCCTAAGGTGTCCCTGGAGGTGGCTTAACACTTGCCCTTGTTGGCTGAAAGTAGTGGCAATTCCAGGTGTTCTATTTAGGAGGGGTGAGAATCGAAAGGGCACTGTTCTTGGCTTTTCATAGCAAGCATATATTTTTTACTTGGAATGTAAGTGTACCTGTTGTGATCAAGAGTCAGCAGTCAATGAAAGTTATATAGGAACAAAAGTCCCCTGCCTAGTCCCCTCTTGGAACTCACTTCTGACTTTGAAGAACAAGAACAAAGGACTTTTCCAAGACCCTCCATTCCTCTGATTCTATTATTGTGAACAAAAGTTATTGACAGCCCTCTCAGAACAAGGATGGAGGGACTTTGAGGACCCTTTAAGCCCTTAGCCCTAAATTATAGCCTATAGAGCCCCCAAGGGGAATATCAACTTATAGGCTCATCATTTCTGTATATTCACAACCATCTGCTTTATGGAACAAGAGGTGGGGGCCATGTTGCAGAGGGAAGCTCAACGTGCTGATTAGATTTAGCATTTAGCATTTATGTTTCCCTTGCTTGAGCTGTTTACTGATAATTATTTTGGTTACTTGGGAACAAATCTTATAATCCTGGGGAGGCAAAGACAGATGCAGATGGCTGTGAATTACATCCAGTAGGATCAGAAAATGGCTCATGAATTTCAGCTCCCACTACCATGCATGCAGAGTTGAATTGGGTTAGCTTACTGCACAGCCTTTGGGGAAAGGAAGAAAGCTGAAAACTTAAAAGGAGCCAGGAAGCAAATGACAAGAGCTCTTTGTATGAGAAGGGGGGAGCACATACGCCATCACTAAAACGACAGCAATGACCAGGCCAGGGTTGGAAAGCTGTCTCAAAATCTTCGCCATCCAGCTCGGGAAATCATGCTCCAGCGTCTCACCAATGACTTCAAACATCCTATTTTTGCCACTGAGAGGAAAGAAAGAAACACAGAGAGAGGTTTATTTAAAACAAATGGAAAATTATGGTTACAGAAAAAAAAGAGAAAGAGAGAGAAATATTTCTCAAATACTGCCTAGGTGCTCTCAGGTTAGAAATCTGATGTTTAATTATATATATCTCCTGACATTTTGACTTCATATTGTCAACATATGAATTAGATACATGAAATGTCATACACACATAATCAAAGCAGTTAGGAAAGTAACCACAACCTCAGGAGGAGTTTTGTTTTTGTTTTTTAACACTGATAGATTTTGATTGAAACATATTTTGTGAGTAGCTCATAAGTCTGTCTCTCAGCCACCACTCTTATTGAAGAATGCTCTCCTTGAGCTGAGTACAGAGTTCAGACAGTTTTTAATTTGCTTTGGAATGAACACAAGAAATAGCCTAGCAGGATGAAATCCATAAACAATCCAGTATCTGTTTCCACGCAATCACTTCCATCTCATTTACTACCAGACCTCCTCCATCAGAGATGTTAATAGGTAACCACACTGAACCATGAGCTCTTTTTCTCTCAGTGTTTCTTCTATAGGACAGCCCCTAAGGAATACCAGCTAAGACCCATCAAGTTAACGGGAGAATCAGCTGCTATAAACTAGAAAACCAACTGAGATCAGGATGTTTTAACTTAGTATAGAATATCTAGAAGTATAATGGAATATTTGTTGTGCCAAGTTACTTTTTCTATCTATGCACATTTACCCTACAATAAAAACTCATAATTTTCAGTAATTAGGTTGTGTTTCAACAAATTATAGGTTTCCTCAGATTAAAGGGTGGTGTAAAATTTTAGATAATGTTTAGTATTGCTTTTGTTTTCTAATCTTTAAACTAAATGAACACAACCCAAAAGTCCCATATCAGATGCCCTTCCCTTTCCAGATCTAACTCATACTGTCATTTAACAAAATGTAACTCCAAGTACTATGTCAGGAGTCATTAGACCACAAAGTTTTTGCTTTACAAAATGTAGATCTGGACAGGCACATAAGGTCTAATTGCAAATGGGTGGTAATAACAGTGTCGTAGTATAATGATATTAAAGCTTTGTATAAACCTGCACCTACTGTATGATCTGCTATTTCTAAAAATCTGCATAAAAAGAATATAAAATATACATGAATATAAAATACTAAAATGTTGAGAGTCATTACTTCAGGTCTTTGGGATTTGGGTAAGTACCTGTTTTAATGTTTAAATGTTTCTACAATTTCCAAGTCATCTAAGATAAGCATGTATCATTACCTTCACAGCAAAATGAAAATACATAAAAAATTTCCATAATGTAAGGAAGGAGGTGTGTGGAAACCTAGAGAACTATAAATTGTTCAGAATTATTGGTGTGAGGGGGAACATCAAGTGTTGGGAAATATGATAGAAGAATTATCTGTACCTGAGAAATCAAAGAAAAATTTTTAATTGTCCAACTATTTATGATCAATCCATCAACTCGCTACTGGAATAATTTTCTAGGAACTCATCCTCTAAATATGCTAGAATATCTTTTTAAATTGCTTTGCTGAGTGGGTAACTGAACAATGATAGCCATCCTACCTGAAAACACACCTGCACTGAGAGCTACTGGTCATCACAGTGCCATCTCCATTAATCTACCTAGAATTCATATGTGCCAATTTGCTGCCCATCCAGGAGCCAGACAGGGCCAAGCACCCTTCACTGGACAGGCGAAGGAAACACTTTAAGTTCAGGATTCCCAAGGATAGCAAGCCATGCTTCCTCACCTCATTTCTAGGGGAGAACAAACTTTCAAACCCATGGAGCAAACACAGAAGGAACATAAGTATTTTTTTTGCTCCAAAAGAAGAAATCTGACAGGAAAATAAACTAAGTAGACTTACTTTTTCCCAGCACTTCTCTGAAAATATTTCAATTTCCTTGATGTTAAAATAGTGATTTTCATGTAATAATTTTACCTAGGTTTACCAATCATGAAACTCCCGGTCAAAATCAGACACTACATTTTAGTTGCAAACTAATTTTCCTTTCCTTTCAGTAAAATTCAGAATAACTCAGTGTGAGACATAAGGAAAGCCAGAGGAATTGGAACTCAAAAAGCTAAAATTGTAAATCATTGTACATGTGTGATTCCATGGTATTTTAAGTCTGAGACCACTTGTGTAACTATCCAGCTCTGCGTTTACATCATTATTATTATTATTATTATTATATACATATTATATACATATTATTATTATATTATATACATATTATTATTTTATATATTTTATATATTTTTATATATTTTTATTTTTATTTATATATATATATTATATTTATTTTTATTTTATTTTATTTTTATTTTATTTTATATATATTTTATTTTTATATATATATATATTTTATATATATATATTTTATTTTTATTTTATTTTATATATATTTATTTTTATTTTTATATATATATATTTTTATATATTTTATATATATATTTTATATGTATATATATTATATACATATAATTATATACATATTATTATTATTAGGTGTGGTTTCCCTTTATACGCCTAAGGTCCTTTGGTATACTTTTAGTGAAAAGGATCAACTTCCAATTAATAAGTTAAAAGTAGCCTTTAAATTTTATCCTGGATATTAAGTTGTACAGTTAATTTGAAATTAACTGAAGACTGAATATTATACCTCTTGAAATTTGTACTCTGAGACTTATGTCTCCTTCAAGACTGTAATTTCATATTTAGTCTCCAGATGTCACTGTCCACATTATTTATTTCAGTCCAACACTCATTGGAGTTTTCCACATCAATTTCCTGAGTCTGACGGAACTCCAGCTAGATCTCTCCTCTGGCTTAACAATTTTCTTTTCCAGTAAAGCAATAACTCAGGCTCTTATTAAAGTGGAAATATCTCTTTTATATGTAATTTGTGGACAACTAAGTCTTTGACCCAAGTTATTTAATTAAATAACTTGGGTCAGAGCATGAAGGGGAAATGATATGTGGCCATTAAAGCATCATGCTTGTCACTCACTCACATGACTTCTTACATTCTTATTTCCTTCACTTGGAATGCATGCTGGCCAGTAACTCAACATGCAGAGATTTTTGCAGGGGCAAGGGGGGGAGGTAGGTTAATTTCTAAGGATTGTTAGAGAATGAAATCCTATCCTACATATCCCAGGACTTTGCTTTTTGATGTGTCATAAAGAGAACTCTGTTATAGAGAACTGCAGAGAAGTATCTCTTTAACCTGGATGGACAAGTTTGACTCTTGATTACTGACTTGATTGATATATTCATGTATGAGGAACATACTAAACTTTTTTGTTAGTATGTGGCATTTTGGATTACAAATTGTATTGTCTATTTTATATTCATTATTTGTTTAATAATGATTCCACTTTTAGGTAACTTGTGGGCAATCTCCTCTCCCACCCCAAGGTGGTGGTTCACATGACAAATAGCAATCACTGCCTAGGTCTGGATATGGTGGTCTAACATCAGGAAAAGTCTCTCATCCACACCAGTAATCAAATCTTGCTCTTAGCTATCCCCTAATACAGAAGCAACTCAGATTCATTGTCCTTACTAAACCCAGACAGTGCCTAGAGTAGCATAAATTATTTTTCCTTTTATGATTCCTAAATGAGAAAATTAGAAAAGATGGAACTTGCCTAAGACTCATCTGTGTACAAAATGATCCTGAATACCCAAAAGATCTCATTGCTACCAACCCAAAATGCCAGTTTGAAAAAAAAAAAAATAACTTATACAATGAGTGACCATTTCCACCTCTTCTGAAAGAATACCATATCCAAGTCAAATTTCAAAGACAAGAGACCTGAAGGGACCGCAGTCAAAAGATGGTGGGAGAGATACAATCATGTACAGGACTGGCATGGTAGACAGGAAGAGGATGAGCAACAGCATTCCCAGGTAGAAATTATTTGATCTGGATGCTTTGAAGACCCTGGCTTCCGGAACATTGCAGCACATCACAGCCCAGCACTGAAAGTACATGGATGTGTGGAGCCGAAGGATATTGATCCCCGGGAGACTGGGAGCAAAGAAGGAGCCCATCCTAGAAAGAAAACAGAGCTATGCTCAGTGTTCAGACTTTATAACAAAGCCACACAGCACCTGTCTATTTTACATTGTGCTTCTTTCCAAAGGCAAAAAATGTATTGCCAAATTCAACCACACAAACCCTTTTAATAAACAAACCTGACCAATCTATTTCCATCTTCTACATACATTTTGCCATCTCACCCATTATTGTAGTTATTGTCAACATAATTATTTCATAGAAATTATGCTGTGAGATACCTATATGTATTATAATTAATAAATATAAACCTTAGGAGTAGACAATGTAGTACAATTATTTACTTCTTTCTTCTCATTCTATAATAAACTTAATTTCTTCTAATACTCATAATTGATTAATATATTTAAATATAATTTTAATAATTAACCCTTAAATCCACTTAATCTATTCAAATAAACTGCACATTTAGATTAATCACTCTTTTCACAGGTAATTAATTTTTTCCTAATGAAAGAGAATAAATTAAAATACTTTTTTTTCTTTTTCTGATACTATTTTCTCTTCGTAGCAGTCATAGTGTTTTAGAACTGAATGGAGAGAGATATTTATTTCCAAGATTATAGTATACTTTCTTAATAATTTATAGCTAGATATATGTGCTTTTAAGATGAAAACCCACACATCCATTTGAATTTAATTTCTCTTCTTACTTTCTTACATTAACTTGTCCTGGAAACACACTGATTTGTGCATCTGACTTAAATATTAGTATAATGTACTACTTTTAAACAGAAACCACATAAGTTAGGTCACTTTTACTTGATGACTTAGTTGATTGTTTTAAGAAAATTAATTGCACTTTGCTTTGATGAGAAAATCCATTGGCTCCCTAAAGCAACATGTGTAGTACTTTATTAGTCCAAAGTTAAACAGAAAATATATGAGTCTTTATTTTATAAAGATAAGTGGAGCCTAATTTTTTAATAAGGCTTATAATAAAGCTCTCAGTATTTCTGGCTAGTTTTAACATGTTATATCCCTGGATGTGTAGTATAATTGTTTAACCAATCCAACATAAACTTGGTATATTATAAAGATATTTTTTAGTTAGATGAAGACACTTGTTTCTGCTATAACTGAGCTTGCATCAACCCAAAGTTAACTCATTCCTTTGAAAAGTGGAATATTGCCATAATTTGGATTTTATTACTGATAAGTTTCCAGACAACAGATGTGAATGGTATTTCACAGTGAATTGAACAAAAACTTCTATGATGTTATTTTTTTTAATGGGAGGATAGACTTTCAAACAACACAGTATACCTTTGCTATAAAACATCAAAAGAGAACTCATAACTCAAAAACAGAATAAGTTAAGTGACAATCCCAGTGATGTGTCAGAATTGCAAAGTCTTAGATTATATCCCCAAATGCCAACACCTGTGATGTAACACACTTGGGAATGATTATGCCCACCTCATTCTCAAAGTGGGGCTTTAAAATGTAACTGGCTTAACCAATATAATAAGAATAAAAATGAGATGTCTCATTACTGGGTGGAAACTTTGAAAGTCTAACATGTTTTTTGTTCTTTACTCTCTCAGCTACTGTGACCAGTGCAGGTCAATAAAGTGAAAAAGAGGTCTTAGGTCAGAGCTCTTTCCCAACCTATATTGGACATGTTCCTTTTGCAAGTTGCTAAGATTTGGGGGTTGTGTTTCATTGCTGTACAAAATAATTGAGTCTAAGACAAAATTTTTGGTGTAATTCAAAACCTAGAGTTTGTAAAACTCCATATATGTACCTATACATATGATGTGCATTGTTTACCTATATGCATATATATGGATATACATATTACATGTATGTGCATCTATAGATGAACAAATTTTAAAATAGATATAATATAGACATTATAAACAAAATAACCTAGAAAACCAGGTCCTGATACCATGATGTCTGAATGTTAATGCTCATCCTATCTTTGCTCATGCTCACTAATCAGTTCAGCTCACTAAGTCCCTTACTGACCTGATCCTCTCATTTGTCGGTTAAAAATCATCATAATATCTTAGCCTTATAAAATGCTTTCAAGAAGATCAAAGCAAATGAAAGCTACTTTTATTTAGCTCTCGTTATTACTGCAGTCACTTTTACATGCCAGGGAAATTGTTCACATCTGATTGACTGAGAAAATGAGGGAGGAAAGGTGACAAGAGTAGAGGGAGGGTACCCCACAGGACAGCACTGAAGCAATGTCCAGAACTCATGTCACAGTGTGCTCTCTGCTGCCTCTCTACACTCTGCTATGATAACAGTATTGTGTGCTTTCATTATGCAAACATATCATTTCAGGCCCTTAGGATCTCTATTTTAAAAATAAGCATGTAAGTGAAGGTTTACTGATCATTCAGCCAAATGATAACAAAATGGATTTTACCTATAAGTCTAGATGTTAATAACATCTGTGTAAACAGCCTTCACTCTTCAGCAACTCCTAAAGCAATAATTAAATGTCACTAGTGACAAACCAGTGGAATTGAATACAAAATCCCAGACCACTGTGATTGTTTCTGTCAAAAATGGCCAGACTCAGGTGTGAGATCCTCACACCTCATGAAATAATGGAATTACAACGTGTGAGGACCCTTGTGCAGGGTTAGCCTACTAATCTTACATTATACCCTCCCTACATCTTTCTACCACGCCACATCCCCATTCCCTCACTAACTTCCAGGGAGTTAGGGAGAGCACATTTGTACAAAGTGCAGACCTAACAGACATGGTAGTGCATGCCTGTTATCCCAGTACTTGGGAGGTTGCAACAGGAGAATTTCAGGTTCAAGGACAGTCTCAGCAATTTAGTAAGGCTCTCATCAACCTAGGGAGATCTTGTTTCAAAATAAGAATAAAAAAGGGCTGGGAGGGTGTAGCTCAGAGGTAGAATGCCCTTGAATTCAATCCCCAATACAAGAAAGAAAGAGGAAAGAAAAAGAGAAAGAGAGAGGGAAGGAGGGAGGGAAGGAGAGACAAAGAGAGAGAGAGGTCGGGGGAGGGAGGGAGGGAGGGAGGAAAGAAAGAAGGGAAGGAAGGAGGGAGAAAGGACTGACCTGATGGTAGATAATAGAATAATAGATAGCTATTTTGCTTCTGAATCTCTGGAAAGTATGTGAATATCTGTACACTCACAAAACACATCACTTTCTAAAGCCCTCAATAAATGAACCAGAATCAAGCTTGACTTGTGTCTGGGGAGTGAATATATAGAACGTGAGAGTGCACGATAATACAGAGATTTCAATAATGGATCTGTCCATGAGAGAACTGGATAAGATTTTTAGATTTTTCAGAATTTCAGTAACAATGAACTGAATGGTTGCAAACTTACAAGGAAAACCAATCAGGACAGCCATTATGACAAATTTTCTGATGATAAAAATGAATTTCTAGGCCAACCTTAACTTTGAAAGAACATAATAGACATGCTGCACATGTGTACACACAGGGCACCCACCAGGCCCATGGGATTTGTAACATTGTATGAAAGCCAGGAGGCAGTGGGTTCTCATTACTCTAAGAGCTGAGTTAGCCATTTTCCACAAAGACAGCAGAGTCCCCTCCAGGAAAGGAAACAACAGAGCTCATAGGAGCTATTCCCTTTACTGTGACTGTCAGTCATCACTCCTTAGCCTCCAGTGACTTTTCGCCCAGTTTGGGGAATAAAGGATACATTCTACTCCTTATTGACTCTCTGGACACATGGGCCATTCTTGCAAAATGTAGAAAGTGAGGGGACAGGAACTACATTTTTTAACATATCTGACAGCAGGGAAAATAATCTCTTTATGTTGTTTGCTTCATATTGATTCATGTAGGGAGGTATAGGAATTTGACAGGCACTATGGCAGGATGACGGAGCCCATGAGGCTAGTCTTTATGCTACCAAAGCAAGGTGGTTTTAATGTCTGTAAAGAGATCCAGTCTCTGTCAGCACACAAAGGTTTAATAATTCAAGACAGCTATAGTGGAAGGATTTGAGTAATATATGAAGCTTGTTCAAAGGCTAAGACTTTCATGGCACATGGGGATAGGGCAGTGGTGTGGTTGGTAGCACAATATTGTATTAGGCACATGTCCATAGGATAAAATAGTTCAATTGTAACTCTTGTGGGCTCTTAGTTAAGAATGACAGATTTCCAAGACACATGGTCCCCAGATGAATTGCATGCTGTGATTCAATTTTTAAACTCAAAAAACGGGTTTCTAATGCATCAAGTTATCATAACCTGTCAGGGTTTACAGTGAAAATGCTTCCGTCTAATAAAAGATATGACAATCTTTTTCACATCAAAAGAAACAATTCCAGTGTGCAAATGGCCCTATAAAACAAGCAACAAAATAAAGCTCATATTTTTAACTTGACCTTCCTAAAACATGTGTTTCATCTCTAGAAACTATTTGGGTTTATAAGATATTATTTCAAAAGTAGCTATAAAATGCATTTTAAATATATTTAGCAGTGACAATAAAATAAAACTGGTTTCCCAGAAAGACCTTGTGTTAATTTATTTCATACTTAGGTAGTAATGTGGTCATTAATGTTTTTCACTATTACCTCCTGGTGTCACTGTATATAAAAAGATAGTCCTCAAGTAAATCTACCAACCAGAACATAGACTGCCATGATTTGATAAAGGAGCACACTGCAGAACAGGAAGATGCCTTGAGGACAGAAATTTAAGATGTGAAAATAATAATAGTAAATTATTGCAGCCATCCACTTTTCAAACAGGGAGTTAGAATTCAGATTGTGATCTCCTCTGACACTAGAATGCAGTGCTTTCTGCAGTCATGACTCGGAAGGCTTTTCCGTAAGTGATAAACTGTCCAACAACTGGCCTACCAGATCATGCCTTGGTTGAAGATCAGAGCCAGGACATTGCCGCTGATGTCAAACTCGGTGTATGAAGGCTAGGAGAGACACAGTTGTTCACTGGATTAGCATTTCAAATGGTGAAAATCAAACAGCAGGCGGTTCTGCATAGGCATGACTAGGGGCTCAACTACTTTCCTTCAGCAATGATAGCAGAATAATCAATTGAATACATAAAATAATAAGAAGGTAACCTTTTTAACATCGTAAGACTCATTTTAAAAGGCTGTCATTCAGGACTATGAAAGTAAAGCTAGACACGTTCTTGCACCCCGCTGGTGAAAGTCAAAACCATAGCAACCCTTTTGGAAAAACAGTTTGATCAAACATATGAAAAGCTTTAAAAATCTCATTCTCTTTGACCCTGCAAGTCAATTCCTAGGAGCCTGTCTTAACATAGTAATCTGAAATGCTGATAAATTTTAACAAGGTCTGATGAAATCATCTCAGAGTCCAACATCAGATAAGTGAGCACAGTATATTTATATCATGATACAAAATAATTTCAGAAGAATATTTATATATGTGAGCGAAAACTATGCTCTAATGTTAAACAAAACACTTATTATACATTCATTATTTGTAATCAACTCTCATAAGCTATAAATGGAAGACTGGAAAGTAATCAACAGAATATTAATAGCTTCTATGTGGGTGATAGACTATGGTCTTTATTTTCTTATTTTAGGTTTTAATATTTAATAATTTTTCAACAAAAATGTCAATTAATTTTAAAATAAAAGAAATATAGGAAAATAAATATTTAAAAAGCTTAAGAAGTTATTGAACTCCAGGCCCAGTCTCCATATCCTAAATAATGCCATCATGTTCAGGGCAGCAGCACCAGGCTGTTGGTTGTGAGGAGGGACGACCACTAGGACCAAAGTGAGCACCTGTGTGAGAGTGGCCCATCCCAAGGGGAGATGTGAGGCATTCTAGCAGGAACACTTCTATCAATAGAGTTAATGCCAATCAGAAAAGGCAATAAAACTGTCTTCTGTTTAACTTGAGATAGAGAACTCAGAGGAGACTAATTGGTTCCAAGAGAATAAGAGAGCAGCCAGTATGAAGTGAGAGGGCCATGAAGACTCCAAGAGAGAGCGAGCTACTGAGGGCAGGTCCTTAGCAGTGCTAAGATTCTAATGTCTCCAGGTGTGCTTCATCAGACCACATGTGTCTCCATTACTCCCTCCCCAACACACATATATAGCTGCGCATACACACACACACACACACACACACACACACACACACACACCAAGATGGCCTGAAAGAATCTCTGTTTTATCTAAACTCAAGAAATGGGAAAAAAAATTTAAGAAGATAGAATAGGTCTCTGATTCTAGCCCAAACTTTCAAGTTTTTTGCATCAAAAGTCTCCTGAATCCACGCTTCAGTTTTATCACTTTCCCCAAAAGCAGTAGTATTTTTCCTATTCATCTGAAAGATATGGGCAACGTGCTTTATTTGGGGGAAATAAACAGTGAGAGTGGCACAACAAGAATGGCTAAATCTCAAGACAAAATGATAATATGATAAATAGTGGAATAATAAATAGTCCTGAGCGGGGCGTGGTGGCGCATGCTTGTAATCCCAGCATTCGGGAGGCTGAGACCTGAGGATCCCGGTTTGCAGCCAGCCTCAGCTACCTAGTGAGTCACTCTGCAACTTAGTGAGACTCGGCCTCAAAATAAAGAATAAAAAATAGGGTTTGGGGGTATAGCTCGGAGGTAGAACACCCCTGAGTTCAATCCCCAGTACCGCAAAAAAAAAAAAAAAAAAAAAGAATAATAAATAGTCCTGTATATTCAACAGGACAAAGATGATCTGGATAATTTCAACATGTTTATTCAAGATACATGAAAATGTTGAATCTAGTTTGCAGATTTCCTAGACACATAATGTTCACAGGATGCAAAAACTTTGGTTGACAGTTTTTGTTTTAAAAATCAATGCTGAAAAAATGTGTCCTTCACAAAAATAAATGAATTGCTTCTTTACCGGGGGCCCATACTCTGAGTCTTTCTCCTTTTGTGGGTGCACTTTGCTCTGGATCATCTGTACTTTCCCCCCTGGATCCTTGAGTGACCATATAACACCTCTGAAAAATGCTCAGTCAAGAAATCTGTGCCATCTATGGCTTTGGAACAGATTCCCCCTGTCATTTAAATAATCATATCTTCAACTTTGACCTCCTTAGAATGGTGTCATGCTGTAACCCATCAAACTACTATAAATGAAAAAAAAATGCTCAACCTTTTGGATGGAAATTTTCTTCATTCTCTCACAAACATATAAACCTCTTGAAGGTCATTTGAAATGAAATATTTCATAACTAGTTGACCAGAAAAGCACAAATCACACACTGGGGATCCCTAGTCTCACACTGAGATAGCAGCAGGCACAGCAGGAGGAATAAAAATACAACTTTTTGGTAGTAGTGGTGGAAATTAACACCTTTTCTTTTTACTTCTGAAAGAATTTTCAAGAATCTCCCCTGTCCACCTCAGGTTCTCCTCCCCTACATGACAATTTGTGAACCCATATTGTCAATTAGCAGATCAATGAGAACAGCAGAGAAACAGTCTCATTAGCCTCTTCTCCAAAGCAGTCTCAGTTCAGATTTCTACATCAAAATCTATGTCTGCACTGTCCATACTTTCCAGCTTCTCCCATCTTTTGAAATTCTAGTTATCCTTCAAGAATTCATATGAATGACTCCTCCTTCACAATGTCTTTGTGTTTCTACTGATCTTTCTCTATTATCTATCTATCTATCTATCTATCTATCTATCTATCTATCTATCTATCATCTATCATCTCTTGTTTACCCCATAGCAGTTGATTTCTCTTATGGTATTTAACTTTTATGCCCTTTACTGATATTGAGAATTTTCAAGATAAAAGAACAGTGGAGTATGAGGAAATGGAGAATAAATACCTCAACTGCAGAGGACAGTGGATCTCAACTCTAGCCCATTTCTCCCTAATGAAAATAGGGATCTAATATTGCCAGGCCTTCCAAAGTGTCAAGAAAAGCAAGAAATCCATATACTTTAATGTACAAGCTTCCAAGTTTTAAAATAATAGGACCTAAAAAGACAAAAACAGGAACACTGGGCAGGCCAAACAAAAAACACTCTCTGTTATTTGACTCTAACCTGCAGACCCAAGTATATAATGTCTCCATAGGCTTACATCTTCTACATCTCTGTGTTCCCTTAGCACCCAGCACAGAAGTTGGCTTGTAATAGTTTTCACCCAGTAGGTAATCAACTGAGTAAATTATTCTCTTGGTGGGTAAATGGTAGGATCCACATCAAAGATACATCATCCAGCATTAATATTTGAAAACGTGTTTTTTCTCCAAAGAGCCTTCCAAAGGTAACATGAGACAAAATTCTTTTTCTGTGACCTAAAACAGAAATGTGTTTCTTGTACTTTGCACTAACTCGAGAGCACTGTCAGCACTTGATAAATAATAAATTATAGTCATTTAATTACAGCTTTATGCATCCAGGTCTTGTTATATTGACTTCATATTTGCAGTCAAATTTTCTGCCACTTAAGAAGAAAACAGCAAGGGCTAAAAGGCAAACAGAAGCCAAGCAATGGTCTAGGAAAGAAATGGCCATTTTTATGTCTACCTCAGAAGAGCTGAATCAGGCAGGGAAAATAGAAATTAACCCAAGCCAGCCGAGTACCTCATAGCGGAGCCTGGGCAAGCTGCATTACGGCATCCTGCATCTACAGCATTACCTCACTGTTGTTCATTGGACAGCATTACCTAACTATTTTGGCTCATCCAAGGAGGAGCTTTCAGTGAGACTGATAGCAGTGATCTAATAAAAAATGCCATCTCAAAGTCAGGGAGCAAAAGGATCAAGCCTGGAGACTTGAAAACAGTCTTGAATGTAGAACTTGTCCAGAAACTGAAGGGTATGAGGTTGAAGGCAGAGCTACTATAAAGAATATCCATTCACTGGTAAGGACAAAAATATCACTAGCTCCAGAACACTTAACCATAACTGACTCCATGCTCACATTCCTCTGGAAGGAGGCAAAGTTCTATGGGTGCCTCGAGGGGGCTAGGATGCGGAGGTTCAACAGTCAGCCCAGACAGTCTTCAACACAAGGTGACCAGCATAGTTCAAATATCAAAGGTCAGAGGTTCTGCCACAGATGGAGACACAAGAAGTGTCTATATAGTTTGAATGTCCATTTTTTTATTGGGTTATTTGTTTTCTGCTGTTGTTGTAGAAGTTTTTTAAGTTCTTTATATTCTAGATATTAGTCCTCTATCAGAGGTATAGCTGGTAAAAACTTTCTCTCATTCTTTGGGCTCTCTCTTCAGACCCTTGATGGTTTCCTTTGCTGCACAGAAGTTTTGATGCTATCCCATTTATTGATTCCCGGTCTTAATTCCTGAGCATTTGGAGTCTTATTGAAGAAGTCTCTACCAGTGCCTATATGTTGGAAAAGTTGTTCCAGTGCTTTCTTGTAGTAATTGCAGTATCTGGTCTAACTTCTAGGTCTTTGATTCATCTTGAGCTGACTCTTGCAGGGTGACAGATTGGGGTCTAATTTCATTCGTGTATATATGAATAGCCAGTTTCCCAATTGATCTTACTATGAAATATAATTATAATGGACTAATAAAAGTATAAAAATAAGTAAATAAGAGGTAGACATATAATAAGTGCATTTTTAAAGGGAAGTATACATCTTATGAATAGATAAAATGGCATGTTGAAATAGAATGCCTGATGTGATGGGCTGTGTTAGCTTGGATGGTCAGAGAAGAGCTCTGAGGAGGTGGCCTATTAACTGAGTCCTTAGTGACAAGAAGCAATTGGCCATACCAAATTCTAGGGTGATGGTACACCTTACACGAGAAACAGCAAGTGCAAATGCATGGGCCATCTTAGACTTGAACATAAAAAGGAAGCCCATACAAGAGTGAAGCCAGACACAGTGTAGCACACCTATAATCCTAGCACCTGGGAGGATGAGACAGGAGGATCACATGTTTGAGGCCAGCCTCAGCAACAAAGCAAGTGCAAAAGTAGTAGCAGATGAACTCAAGAGAGAAAGAAGAAAAGCAGATCATAGGGTACTGAAGGCCCTAAAGAGGTATTTGGAATTCATTCAGAGTAGTTATGAAGCCACTGGAGGATTTTAAGCACTATCAATCCCCCAGGTCATGTTTCCCAAAATAACTGAAGCCACTTTCATTTGCAAAAGAGAGCTGGTGGAAGCCTGGTGTTGCTCTAGACCACAGAAGGACACATGCTCTGCTGCTACCCTTAAGATCATAAGGTGACATGGAGTTAAGCCTATAGGTAGAGCTGCTAATGCAGGAGCACCCATGGGATTCAGAAACACCTGTGCCATTGTGTCAGGCAATGAAACCCCCATGCCAGAATCCTGCTCCACTTACCAGAGCCCTGTCAGCCAACTGGGTCTTCCTTGAAACCTCCACAGGCCCCTGCTGGTGTCTCTGCCAGACTCATATGAGCCTGTGAGTTTTGTGAAGCAAGTGCCATATTTACCAAATCCTTTTATCCCCTAGTTGACTGCATAGTTAACTGACATGTAATAATTATCCAGTAGTGGCATGGAATTCAAAAGAATTAATAGAATGTGCAATTGACTGCTATCTTGCCCTGATTCTAGAAATACCAGCCAGCTTCCAGGGGAGGGGTTGATTATGAGGCCAAGATTTTCTGAGTTCAATATGTTAACTAGCAGGTGGAAGACCATTGCTTTAGACATCTTGTGCTGATTTCACTTCAATATCAGAAACCATGATACTCAAGAATGACCTCTGCAGAATTATGACTGCACTCACTGGTCTTCATTTATTAACATCTTAAAAGGTGATCTCACCTACCAAACTGTGAGGTGCCCTTCCTCTCACTTAGTGTGGAAAAGATGAATCACAAAATAAAAATCTGATAAATAAAAAAGGAATGCCATACTTACATATCCATATTCCAAATCCCAGCACCAGCAATAGTTGCAAAATCTTACGAAACATGCCCTGAGAAAGTCACCGATGAGGATTGTGACGTAAGTGGTCAGAACATCAGAAACAGTCAGCCGCACGAATTCCTGTTGAGATAGTATTTGTATTAAAACATACATTTTTGTTTTTCAGTGGCCCTAATGTTGCCATCAAGTCCATCGTGTTTCTAAAAGACTGTTGGCTTAAAGACTGCAATTAATGGTAAAAAGAAAAAAATAGGCATATCTGGTTAATAAAAAATATTTAACCTCTATTTTGTAGTCTAAATATAGTTATTCCCCATTTCCAAATCTCTGTCTCTGTATCAAGTAGTGTGTGTGTGTGTGTGTGTGTGTGTGTGTGTGTGTGTGTGTGTGTTACTGGGAATTGAATCCAGGGGCATTCTACCTTTGAGCTACATGCTCAGCCCTTTTTATTATTTTTATTTTATAACAGGGTCTCACTAAATTGCTAAGGCTGGCCTTAAACCTGTGATCATCCTGTCTCAGCCTCCCAAGTAATGGGATTAAAGGTGTGCACCACCACATCTGGCCAATAATCATCATAGAAAGCCATTTTTTATAAGCATAACACACACACAAAAAAAATAGGAGACCACACATAAATTTAGGACTTTTATCTGACATTGTATTGTATACTTTAAATAGGTGAAATGTATGGTTTGTGAATTATCTCTCAACAAAGTTGTATTCCTCCTGTGGTTTGTGAATAGATACTTGGTTTTTTGTTTTTTGGTTTTTGGTTTTTGGTTTTTTTTTTTTGCGGTACTGGGGATTGAACTCAGGGGCATTCTACCTCCGAGCTATACCCCCAGCCCTATTTTTTATTCTTTATTTTGAAACCGAGTCTCACTAAGTTGCAGAATGCCTCACTAGGTAGCTGAGGCTGGCCTCGAACCCGGATCCTCCGGTCTCAGCCTCCCGAATGCTGGGATTACAAGCATGCACCACCACGCCCGGCTGATACTTGGTTTTTTAACATAATGTTTGAATCTTCTTCAGGTATTTTATGTAAAAGTTAGATCACATCTTGGGAAATAATAGAATTCCAGCCACTAGGATGAGAAATCTTAGGAGAATGTGGAGGTCTTCTTAACCACACTGAATATTTTCTCATCTGATGAAGTCTTCCTGACTGAAAATTTCCTCTCATAGCCTGCCTTTAGTTCACAGAAAGGTTATATTCCAAAATAACCTCAAAAACTTATTATCATTCATTCATTCGTTCCATATTTATTGGGTGGATGCTAAATACGAGGCAGTGTGCTGGGTACTAGAGATATAAAGGGAAACAAACATGGGCACTTGTTCTCCACACAGGCCTCTCGTCACATCCCACAGGCTACACCCAACAACTTTATGCGCATGACATTTAGTTGAACTGTTTGGGCAGCTTTGATCAATAAACCTAAGGGAGTCATTAATAGGCAGAGGCAAAACAATAGTCAAGGACATGACAAAGGGCCACAGACCATAGACATTTCAAGCCAGGAATTAGGTGACTGCGTACTGATGAATAAGGTCACAGACCAACTATGTGGGTTAAATTTGGCTCCTGTCATCGACTTCCTGTGAGGCTGAAAGAAAATTACCTTTCTAAGTCTCCTTCTCCTCGCCTGTAAGATGAAAATGATAACATGACATGTCTCAGAGGGTAATTTAAAAATTCAAAGAGGTAATGCTTGGCACATTAGAAATACCCAGTAAATGTTAGCCCCTGTCATTTTTATGTCTAGCTCTTCCCCAAAATGCAGACCTCAGTAAATATCTTCAAGTAGATGTCCCCCAAGAAAGGCTCCACTGTCTGTTTTTCAAATACCACTGTAGAGGAGACTGCTTGGGAATTACTGCAGTCAAATTACCTTTATTTAGAAGTAAGAGAGCTTTAAGTCCCACAGCCTCATTGAGGAGAAACAAGCAGAGAGTATCATGGAGGAGAGGAGGAAACTTCTGGAATGTTCTCACAGAACAATGAATACACCCTTAGGGTGTATCCTCAGCATTATATGATTGCATCTGCTTTACTGTTTCTTCATTTTTTAAGTGACCGAAGGAAAGAAATGTTTCCAGAGGCAACGACAATGATATTGATCTCATAAAAGCCAAGCTTTGTCAGCACTAGAATTTGCTATGCCCAGTGTGTCCTATTCATTCCCATGATTCCCCTGCCTCGTCAGCATTCCACTCAGAGCCATGACCCCATCCCCTGCGGGCTCCACAGACTTTCCCACAAGTGCTAATGCTCCTTTGGAGGATGAAAGGTAAAACCGAAAGGGCAAATCCAAGTATACAAATGGCAGTAAGGAGAGATGATGAAGCAAGGAGAATCACTGCTGATAGGCTCTTAAAAAACAGGACAAGACAAGTACCATGGTCCAAGGGATTCCAAGAGGAAGAACTGAATCAACGGCTTCTCCTTTAAGTCAGTGTGGGTAAGACTACCGCAAAAGCTTCTGCATCAGAAACAAACATCTCTGAGAGTGGTAATTCATATCTAACCTATCCTGTCCTCTCCCCAGAAATGGCCAGTCCAGATCTTATTTTTTATGGTTCATTCTATAAACCCTGTTCAATAAATACTTGTTAAAGAGCATAGGTTTCTTTCCTTTTTCATTCTTTCTTTCTTCTTTTAATTTGGTACTGGGGGTTGAACTCAGGGAATTCTACCTTCAAAATACACCCTTTTTGTTTTTTGTTGTTTTTTTAAATTTTGAAACAAAGCCTCACTAAGTTACTGAGGATAGACACAAATCTGCAATCCTCCTGTCTTAGCCTCTCAAGCACTGGAATTATAGGCATGTACTACCATGTCTAGCTAGGGTATATGTTTCTTAGCTCTCATGCCAGCCTTCATTCTAAGTTGCACAGAAGGGAATATTTCAAACTCTGAGTTTATAAAAAGTATACTTTTATGTTTTTTCATTTCTTGAAACTGTGCTAAAGATTTAAGGAGCAGCTGGATGTGATAAAACAGACTTGTTAGTTAAGTATCATGACCATACTTCATGACAAAAAGCCTTGAAACATGGAACTCCATGTACCCATGAGCATTCTTTTTTTTTTACTTCTACTGTAATGAATCAGCACAAACTTGGTGACTGAAAACAATAGAAGTTCATCTTTGCACACTTCTGGAAGTCAGACATCTAAAATCAAAGTGCACACATGAGGAAGAATCTGTTACCTTGCCTTCTCTATCTCTCAGAGGCTATCCACATTCTCTGCCTCATGGTCCCTTCCTTCATCTTTAAAGCACATAACTCTAACCTCTGGTTTTGTTGTCATATCTCAATTTTCTGACTTTGACACTTTTGTGTCTCACTTATAAAGATCCTTGTGATTTCATTAGGCCCACTCACATCATTCAGGATAATTCTTCTAACCCAATGTCCTTACCTTAATCCCTGCAAAGACTATTTTACCATGTAAGGTAACAACATACTCACAGGTTCCAGAGACTAGGATGTGAACAACTTTGGGCGGGGGGGGGGGCATTTTTCTGTCTACATACCCTGGATAACAAGTATATCTCTTCTAAATGCTACCAATTTTTATTTTACTTATCATTTCATATATAATATGTTCTTATAAACACAGATGAAATGTTTATAGCTGAAAATAAAATTCTTACTAACATATAACCAAGAAGGCAGGGCTTTACTTAATGCCTGAAATCTTAAAAATAAAGTAAAATAAAATCTTCAGTTATACTTTACTTATTGTACTCAATCTTCAAATATATATGTCCAGTATTATACACATTTATTTTATTTTCCCATATTTGAAATCATAGCTGATTAGATTAAGTCCAATGAGTATCCAAATGAGACTGAAGATATTTATTGATGTTCATATTAGTTTGTATTTAAATTTTATTAGCTTATTAAGACTAATGCTAATTTCTCAATTTTTCTTTTATCTTACAAAATGTAAGTACACAGTAAAAAATTTCCTCCAATAATTTTACAGAGATTATCTTACTGCTATACCTGAACTGTGTTCTAACAGAAGCATTATGAATAACTTAAAATTTTCTATTCTCAGTAATAAACTAAAGTCAGCTTATAAAATGCACATTAGGGATGCAATTTTATATCTAATGATATAAAATTATAATATTTCAGAGTATAAATTAGATCTGTATAGAAACAAACGACTCTGGAGTAAATGTTATTTTTGCTTGGTTTGGTTTTGTTTCCCTTACTGGACAGAAAGCCAAGTGAAACATTATTTCTTTTCTCTAATTAGATACCATAGCTCTTGGACTAGGGTAATTTACATAATCATCATGAAAACAAATAACTTAAAATAGTATTTCCTTTAAGACTTAAGGGAAAATTAGTGGACAAAAATTGACATTACTAAAATAAATATTAGTACATGCTCCCCAAAGAAGCAATTTTTGTTTTGTTTTATGACAAATAAGTAATGCTATATAGAACTCTACTTAAAAACTAATTTGAGCCTGTATCTAAACTTGGGGGCTTTGTTAGAATATAAGTAGCCGGATGTGGTGGTACACACTTGTAATCCTAGTACTTGGGAGGCTGAGAGAGGAGGATCTCAGGTTTGAAGCCAGCATCAGCAACTTAGTGAGGCTCTCAGCAATTTAGCGAGATCCTGTTTCAAAATAAAAGCTAAAAAGGGCTGGAGGTGTAACCTGAGGTAAAAGGTCCCTGGTACCACACACATACACACACACAAATAGAATTAGATAGTAAATACCTCCTCACATCATTTGCAATCTTCTTCCTTTACATGCAACTGCAAAATGGGTATATAAGGAGAACTTATCTCAAGGGATGAAAGTGAGGACTGCATGACATAATATGCAGGAAATTCAGAGTCAGCTCATGGTTAAAAAGTCAATAAATATTAAATATTTTATTAATAAGCAATAAAGATAGGCCAGGCTTATGGAAAAAATATTGTCTTTGTTCTTTTTTCGATTGACTAACTGCATATACTTCTTTTTGTTCACAGCATTACCTGTCCCACCATTGTTTCCCAGCAGGGCCCCCGAGGTACATCTGCAGGGTGAACAAAAAAGGGTGGCCCAGTAGTATTCCCAGAGAGGGATTCATTGTAGGCCTTGATCATATTGGCTTCCCATAGGGTGATATTAGCCTTCACGAGCTTCTCCTCTTCAATCTAGAAACAAAGAGTTGGAAACCAAAATGAGGCAGCACAACTCTTTTTTAATCTCTAAAAACCTTAAGGCTGGGAAATTAATGTGCTGACAGTAAGGACACCCCAGACACCAGGCTTACCTTGTTGTTAATCTCATCCATCAAGGCAAGAATAAATACATACAAGTTGCCTAAAAGGAGAGCAAAAATGCGTCCCAGTAGCCATTTCAGAGCGATGAGGGGATGGTAATCTTCCAATTCAGCAAATAAGTCAAATAGCGTTGGACAGAACATTCCCAGGAGAGACATAACCATGTTCATCTACACAGAGACACAGGGATGAACCAGTTAATGGTGTTTAAAAATTATTATTGCCACCAATTGTTGTGTGCATGTATTAATGTATCACTTTCAATCTCACTATGATGTGTAATTAAAATGCACCAGTAAAAGTACAAAAAATATTATTGCTTTCCTCCAGAACTGGAAGACTTTTGGCTAGTTTCTTTTGATCTTTTATAAGACAACGAAAGTTATTTGGTGCATTTTTTAGAATTTGATCTCAATAACAAACAAAAACAATATTCAACTTACATTTACAAGATGAACATGCGTATGAGCTTGTATATGTGCTGGCAATAATGATCTGTTTCCTGGTAGAGTAAGGGATGTAATTTACATCACTTTCTACCCAGAGAGCAAATGCTGTTCTACATGGTAACTGATTCTAATCCAGCAGTGCACTTCACTATAACACTTCCAAAGGAGATGGAAAATGAACTGTTTGAGGATGAGGTCCAAACTGGGAATACTAATTAGAAAATCATCAGCATATGGGTTAGTTCAATCAGTTAGAATGGATAATTCCCCGAGATTGGCTCAGAACTAACTACCAAATCTTGGGGAATGAAAACTTGTAGAGCACATGGCACAATGTTATGTAAGCCAAGGTAAGAAAGCTTCAGAAAGGAAGGACTGATCTATAAAGCCATAAGCAAAAGAGTGCTATAAGAGGGCAGGGGAAAGGGAGTGGAAAAGGTCTGAAAGAATGAGAAGTGAGAGGGAGAGGGGAAGGGAAGATGGAGGAAGGGATGGAGAAAAAGAGAGAAAGAAAATATGAAAAATAGAAGTGTGTTATTCTCATCTCCTGGCTGATTGGCATGCTTATGATTATATTACCGGTTAAATTAAGTCAAGAGGAAGTGGCAAGAGGAGATGGAAGAGGAGGAAGAGGAGGAGGAGGAGGGAGGGGAGGAGAAAGAGAAGGAGGAGAGGAGAAAAAGAATCCAGAACATGTACCACCTTTATAATAAAAAAAACTCTGGTGAATGTCTTCCCCGAATACCTTGATCAAATTGTCACCACAAACTATTTCCTATTTTCCCCCATGGACTTTGTGTTTTGAGTGATTATAATTACCAGAGTGTATTTAGAAACTAATTGCTAAATTTTTGTTTTTGTAATAGCATCCTCTCAGTATGATCAACAAAATACAAAACCCAGCATGACATAATATAAAATCAGCATGATATAATTTCAACCTAGCATAAAAACTTAGTAGCTCCTGTGCAATCATATGTAAGGTAATTTTAAATTCTATTTCATTAGATTTGTAAAGTTACTCATTAATCCTCATTATTACCTTTATTGGGCTCAGGGGTTGCCTAAGATAGATGTTAAACATCTCCTTACAAAGAGTGGTCCTTTTAATGATAATCAATCATTCATCCTTTAATACGGTTTATTTATGCAAAGATATGATCAGCATGAACTGTACACTGAAGCTGCATGAAAATGTTACCTATATTTACTATTGCAATTATAAGAAAAAAAGGTTGAAAGCGAACTTAGTAAATGCTTTGAGATGTTCCTTTGTTTTAAGTAAAAAAAAAAAAAATCTTCTGCCTAATGGCTTCTATTTTATAAGTTTTTATGAAATATCTGTGATCTTATAGTCTGATTCCCTACCTCTACTATTACCATGTCTGAAATACCTAGAATGTTTTAATTTTGAGCCTTTTTTGTAAATTAACTATATAATTTATTGTCCAAGATTTTCCTTAGAAATTCTACCCTTCAGAAGATTTATCTTTCTAATTATGTATTTATTTATTTATTTATTTATTTATTTATTTATTTATTTATTTATTTATTTATTTTGGTCTACAAGGTTCTGCAGACGTTTCAGTGTGGGAAGTCTACACTTCTCACAGCCTAAATCTGCACCTATTTCAAAAGTCCCCAGTTCAAAGATGTCATATTGCACACTAGAGCATTTTAAAGGAGTGAGGCTCTGAAAACAACTCATGACCAATGAGTTCCTGATTCTAAATATCTACTTTGACCCTCCTCTCTCTGACCCACTATGTGGACATATGCTCTGAAGACAAACCTGGGAAAGAGTTGGCCTTCCTCTCTGAGTAGCAGAGAAAGTAAGGCTTTAGGGAGGAGGAGTCGAAGATGAGCAGTGAAGCTCTTCTGATAAAGAGGGAAGCCCATACTTGCTCAAAGCTGGAAAGGCTGTCTGAATGCTTCCAGAGAGATGAATATAGGAACAAGGACTTTATCATTGCTGTTTCAAAGAATTTGGGAAACTGAATCTTTCCGTGGCAGATGTGGGATCATTAGAGAAATCAACATATGGTCATAGAAAGAGCCCTGGACTTGAAAGCAAGACTCCTAGGTTCTCTTCCTGACTCTTTAGTTAACCCTGTGACAGTAAACACCTCATTCCATTGCCTGAGATCCATCATCCCATCTATAAAACGGAGTGCTTAGACTACATGTTTTCTAGTATTTCTTTTGTTTCTAACTTTGCATGATGTCACAAAACAAAAATCAGTATAGACTTGGAAATAAAACTAAAATAGAGTGGAAGTGTGCAAGTTTGATTAACTACAAAAGCAGGACATGAGGATAGGTAAAGTAGCCTTATATTCCACCACAAAAACAGAACCCACAAAATAACAAACATTCGGTTTTAAGCACATAAAAGGCATGCAGAGACGAACTTCATTTTTTTCCCACCACCCAAGGGTGTCAGGATCTTGCTGTGCAAATTCCTGGGATCGCTTTACAGCCCAAAAGATGAGGTATCCACTTGCGCCAAGTGTTAGGAACACGAAGAAGTTAGCAAGAAACCTCAGGAATCTGATCAAGTGGACGTTTTCTTCTACTTGAGCCGCTCTTTCTTCTATTATAGCTTCCTGGATGCAGGCAAAACAAAACACAGAAAACAAACAAAAATCTTAGTTATGAAGAGTAGTATGAAGTCAGGAATGTGAGAAATAAAATGTAAACAAAATCTAGAATCCTATAAAATAGATGAATATTGCCAGTAGGAGATGACAAGTGAGAAAAAGGAAAAATTCTTGCAAATTCTAAAATATTAGGATATTCTTCATTCAAAAAGATGGCTTTCAGTATTATTTTTAAAGCTATAAAATAATGCTTTAAAGACTTTTAAAATATTGAACTAACTCATTCCAGTAAATAGTTAGTGAATATTGTTCTATTAATTAAACCCTCAGATTCTGATTACTGATGGTCTACTGTTTCAACCCAATAGCATTATTTTATTACCAAACTTAGAGAAGAAAAGCTTCAAGGGATAATAGGGCTGTCATAGATAAAGGGATATTTACCAGTCACAATCACAACTATCTCCAAACCTCACTAGGCAGAAGTGATGTGCTCATCTTTCTTCTGTCAAGATATTTCACTAGCTAGACCTAGACCAGACAGAATCCCTCCAATGTTACTCTTAGAACAGGCTTTTGAAGTTTGTGTCTTTATACCTTAAAGTTCATTGTTATAGAATTAAATTTGTTATCAGCTGTTTCAGGATTGCCAATCAGGTAGTCCCAGCTGCAGAACACTTTCCAGCTGAAGTTGAAAGTGTTGTCATCGCCACCTCCATCATCACCAATATTTTTGGTCATCCTATAAAAGCAGGCAAAGAAATCCAGCAGCAAGAATAGAGAAAGAAATGGGAAATACAAAACATGATGATCATGGATAAACTGGGGAAGCAATATCTAAAGACATTTTTCAACAAGTTTGTTATAACAACCAGAAAACAGAAGTTTCATGTTTTTTTAGCTGTTAATTTTCCAAGTCTTCAAGATTAAAGGACTACTACATATTGATGGTTTTAAGAATTAAACACTTTTACAAAAATACATATCTTGCATTTATCTTCTTAAAATGAGACAATATCATATAATTACTTCTTAACCTTTGGTGGTATGAGGATTCTTTTAAGAAGCTGATAAGAACTATTGAGTCTCCTTCCCAGGAAAAAAGTATGTGTAGACTTTTATACAGTCTCACACAGGGTCTAGTTCCCAGACCCCCTGAAGCCTATACATGGACTAACCCAAATCAATGAACTCTTATGTAAATTGTAATTCCTTCTAGAGTCTCCTCCCAAAAAGTAATTACCCTGCATGCATTAAGATTCTAGCTACTCTACAACTCCTGACCAAAATTCAAGACTTTTATACAATCTAATGCCAAGCGGTTACGTATAGTCTAATCAATTATTTTTTAAGTTTATTTTGGCTTAGAGAGTTTAAAATGCATTTACTATAGGTGTATTTCAGTGGTTGTAGATCTATATTTCCACTCACTCTACTTCCTTTTCTCCCTATCATTATAAATAGCAAAATTAAAATTTCATATAGCATCTGTCATAAAGCAGTCCCACAACGTTTTGGTTTCTTAAATGTAGTGATATGGAACCAAAAGAAGGAAGAAGATAATGACATAAAGCTGACATTGTAGGTTGACAGGCATTTCTAAGGTCAACTCAATTTCCCCACTCTTAGCCCCTTTCATTATGGAGGCATATACATTTCAAAAAACATGCTATAAAAATAAGCAAAAATAGTTATTTATTTCATCGGTCTACCACTTTACCCTTTGCAAATGCTGATTGCACATATGTTCTCCTAAAGGGCTTAGCAAGAGATCAATGCAGTTACTATTATTATTTTCCTTAAAAATGAGGAAGCTGAGACTTAAATATATGAACTAATGTGTTGGACATTATCCAGCAGTAGTTGCCAAGGGCTCTGCGTGTCTGCTCCAGTGTCCAAGCTATGACACCATGAGCAATGTTGAACTATATAAAATGCCTTTTTTGTATTCCAAAAAGGGATGAAATCAGACAATCCTAATGATTTAACCAAAGGAGAAAAATGTTTCTTTGATAAATATAGCACCATTATTTTTTGCACTGCCATTAAGCAAAGGGCAGGGTCTCCAGTAAAAATGTCTACTCAGCAGGTAAATATAGAATATGGCAGCCTTACCACTGGCAGTTTTGTAGCTGAAGTTGACCACCCAGGAAAAGGAGCCCTAGTTGAATGGGAGAACTGGGAACATCTAACATGAGGAAATTATGCAAAAACAAGGGGAACACTGAAAGGAATAAGGGGAAATACCAAAGACAAACTCTGCCTACAAAACATTTTGTTGAGATATGGCCCTAAGAGCTATAAATTCTCCACATACAACTCCACCTCTTATCTATAGAGGGGGAAAATTCCTGTTTGTGGAAATTCCTCCTTTTTCACAGGGGCTGTAGCTCTGAACTGTTTCATTTATGAGAATCACTCTTGATATATCATTTGCTTCTCCAGGGGTTTGGGGGAAGGCAATTAAGTATTTATTACTTAAGATTTTTATTCTGGATCTCTTACCATGGACCACAAATCTGTGGCTCCATTTACACTTTGGGATTATTTGGTTGCTTTATGGGTGAATGTGGAGGTTTTTGATAAATTTAATAAATCAAATAAATGCCTCCATAAATCCTAAGCCAGCTAGGTCACTATAATGTAGCTTCTGCTAAAACAAAAGTGGGGAAAAGGGAGTTGAGAGGAAAATAGAAACAACTCTCTAGATGTTAACAGGATAAGACCACACACAAAAAAAGAAAATTATTGCAAGGATGGTATGAAACAGCATGTATTGTATTCTCGAGAAAGAAGAAATTGAGGCAAATATTTGACTGCAAAGGGTAATACAAAAATACAAATTATGATATATCAGCTACAACCAATTTATTTACTCATTTGTTTACAATCTGTTTCCCCAACTGAGCATCATAAAAGAACAAGGACCTTAAATCCCCTGGCACTAGATAACTCCCTAGATTTCCTATTGTAGGTAGTCCATAATTAGTTATTAAATGCATAAATAAAAATAGTTGAATTGTCATTCTGGGAGTAAACACTGGAAAGAGCCTCACCAAATAAATATATGTACCATAAATAGTTTGGGGATTATATATGCTTGTCATGCTATTGTTGCTCAATTCCATATTTATAATTATAAGATTTTACAATATCATCATCTCATTTTGAAAACTATTACCATTCATTCTGGGCCCAGTCCATGTTTACAGGAGGAGAATTTTTCATATTGAATTTCATAATCCCAAATGCAAATGCAAATAAAATACAGGAGGAGAATTTTTCATGTTGAATTTCATAATCCCAAATCCCAAATGCAGTCCATAAAGCATTAATGGAACATGGTGACTTTCACACCTCACAAGCATTTTTGAAAAAAAGTCAAATGTAGTTTGAGGAAGAGGAGACAATCATATGCTTCATGGGATATACCAGGACGCTGCATCCTGTAGGCCAGCCCCATTTACCCTTTCATAGCTTACTGCAGGATCTGAAATTCATTAGAAACATGGAACATTGTCATCTCCAGTGAAAATATCTCTGAGAAGTAAAATATTAGGCAGGGGTCTCTAAGGTCTCTAATCCCTTTTCTCTAAAGAAACAATAGAAAACTTTTCAACAGGGAAAGATTTAATTGGTAAAATGAGTAGAGGGGAGGGAGAAAAAAACAATTTTGTAAGGATGTCAGGGGATATGGAAGAAGTTTGAGCAGGCTGTCAGGTGGGTCACAGATGAATAAGTGAGCACACCCAAAAGAAGTGAGAAGAAAGTAGACAGGGCAATGGCAATCTAGGTAGAAGAGAGAAAGTTTATTTCACTTAAGTAGAAGTGGTGTGTGAAGTGGGCCATGATTGTAATGGAGTCTTGGAATATGTAGGTATCTTTTAAGATGAAGACTTGGTTTTGTACCTCCAGCTCTGTTTTGTTTTGTTTTGTTGTTTTGAAACAGAGTCTTGCTAAATTACTGAGAATCTTGATAATCTGCTGAGGCTGGCCTGGAACCTGCTATCCTCCTGTCTCAGCCTCCCAAATACTGTGATTATAGGCATGCACCACCATACCCGGCTAACTTGGTGTTTTTATTTCTGTTTTTGTTTTATAAAATTTAGGTGCATATCAAGGCCACATAGCTCCAAAGGAATTTGATGGTAAACAAGGAACAATTTTAATATAGAATTTTAAAAATGAAAAGTGCCACCCAGAATAAGCTAGAGACACGTCTTTGTCATTATCTACATTGATGAATCTTCATCAGAGATCAGGAAAAATAAGACTAGAATTAGAGGATGGTGTTCAAAGCTCAGTTATGCAACGTACTGGCTATTTAAATTTAGTTAAACCATCAGAGATTGAGAAACCTTAATTTCTTTATTACTCAGTAGGAATAACTAATACCTACTCACCCCACTACACAAAACTGATGGGAGGAACAAATTGATCTATGTAAGGAGAAGCAAAATAGACAGAAATGGCAAAGTATGGTGAGTAGAAAGTACTCTGTGTATGTGTGTTGGGGGGAGGGTTACTGGGGATCGAACTCAGAGGCATTCTACCTCCGAACTACATCCCCAGCTCTATTTTTTAAAACAGGGTCTCACTAAGTTGCAGAGGGCCTTGCCAAGTAGCTGAGGCTGGCCACAAACCTGTGCTCCTTCTCTCTCAGCCTCCCATGTACTGAAATTACAAGTGTGTGCCATTATGCCCAGCTATAAAGTACTTTTTGAACTAGAAAAACTTAGGTTCACATAGGTCCTATGGTCAAATGACTTTGGCTATGCCATTTAGTATCTCTGAGTTTTATTTCATTGTACTTCTGTAAAATGGTCTAATAACTACTTTGTGATATTTATGGGTTAAAGGTAATACTGATGCATGGTAAATACTCTGCAAATCTTAATTGTTATTATTATCTTACATATAAATTACACTTATTGCAGGCTCAGAATGCAAATATATTGACAATTTGCAAATTTTTAAAATATTTGTATGCATATGTTGAGGCCAGTTTATGGTATATGCAAGTTTATGTTATGTATAAGAGAATCTATAAGAAAAGAGAGTCTATTCAGGAAAAAATTCTCAATACCATGTTGGGGGTTATATATGATACATGACTTATGTCATTAAAGGATATTGTTAGCCTATTCTGTGCATATTAATATTGCCAAGCTCATAAACAAAAAAGTATATATCTAATTCCAGGAAACCCTGCAGTGGGGAGGTCTTGGAAAAGCCTATTGGGAGAAGACAGACTGAAAGGAGTGTCTCATTAAGGCATATGTTGCCTTAATTATTCAGCTGTTTTCAATAGTTTAACTGCTGTAAAATTCACCAATAAAACCCAGAATTTTCAGCTTATAGAATTCCTTTTAATGGGATCAGTTAGATTTTGAAATCAAATCAACCGTACTTTGGGATGGTAAACTTCAAACTGATAAGGCCAACATATAAAAGAGCTGATGGTTTTTATATCATGTAACTTTATATTATGCTAACTTGCTTTTAATACTATGTATTAAAGTCTATATTTACTATGAAGATTTCTAAGCTTCTAATGTGATTAAGAATATACACCAACCTGGAAAGTAAAAGAAGGAAAGAAAGGAGGGAGAGATGGAGGAAGGAAGAAGGATGGGGCTTAAAACTGAGGTGAACAATTTTCCATTTGCCAGAGACCAAAAGGATTCCTGGAATCCAAGACTTTCAGTGCTAAAACTGGGGGAATTCTGGGACAACAAAGTTAGTCACTCTATCTTAGATCCTCAACTTATTTTCTTGGGCTTCTATCTCGTTCTGCCTTCCAATTTGTCTATTAGATAATTAAAAGCAGATATTTGCCCCTTTTTGTGGATGAAGATGCTAAAGTTAACCACATGGGCAAGAAGACAAAGCCCTGAGGTAGACTACTTGATTTTAGAATTCTGATTTTCTTCTACTCAGTTAGAGAAATGGATCTCATAAATTCACTCATATTTATTCTAAGAGTATACCTGGTTGGGGTAAGAAATAGAGACACAGATAATATATTATTCTATACCATCATTTGTACTTCATCAATTCTTTTTCTACCAAGTATTATTCCCAGGGCAGAGAGCAAAAATTGCTGAATCATTGAATATACAACCATTCTTCTCCAGTGATCATGTAGACTAAAGAACCCACACAAAAACTCATGAGGCTTTTTGTAATGGAAATGACACTCCTCCTTTTTGGTCCACTCAAGCAAGAAGGTCAGAAGACAAGAAAATATCTCAGATTTTTTAAATATGGTAGTATTTTATCAAATGGACAGATATATTTGTGGTCTCTGATTATACTGGGACAAGCTGATAACTATCTTCCATGTGAAGTCACAATAAGGCTCCTTTCCAATCCTGAAGGAGCTTTAAATACTAAATATGAAACTTTTCTTTGGAGGAATTAGTGAGGCAAGGATAGGACACACAGCCTGTCACAAACTGTTAGCAAGAACCTGATTAGAGTAACTGTGCACTTTCTCCTTCTTAGACACTAAGGCAGAAAGCCTTCCCATGTTCCCAGGTGAAGGAAACAAAAGGATCATTTACCTTGTGCATATAAAAAATAAAAGCATGGTTCCTTACTTGAGATGTTTCAAGTTTTCTCCCAAGCTAGTTCAGAAAATTGGATAAAGGATGGATTTTTTTTTTCATAGCCCCCAAAAAACTGTGCTAGGTTCTGCAGTGTCTTTAAGTGGAATATTATAAATATGTTTCAGGCAGGAGGGGAAAACTGAACTGCAGTTTTATCAATTCCCCAATGAACTTCTTTCCTGTACTCTAATAAATCCTTTTCCAAGACAAACTGTGATGATCAGTTGATTGTGATGGTCTCATCGGGGGCTATTCATTTTTTGTGTGTGTGTCTTATACAGCTAAAATGTTTTGGCTGAGTGATTATTCTGGCTTTTAAAAAAAAAATGAACAGAAAACAACACTATCTGCCTATTGAACTGATTCTCTGCAAGTCAAGAGCCTTTTTGCATACAAAGGAGTGGTTTCCATTTCCCTGTCTTTGGTAGCATTAATTCACACTTTGAAAGACAAAAAGGCACATTTTAAAAACATGCTTAAACACAAGACAAGCATGCAGTCATCAGTCTCACCCAGTAGGGAAGCCCAAGGGCCTGTGTTTGTGTTCAATCCTTTTGTTTTGAGACTATAACAGTCGAACAATACTGTTGGTATTAAAACTATATTTCATCTTTTACAGACTCTGTATCCTCTAGACATGAAATAGCAACAAAAGCATATCCAGTTCTTAAATTAATTCCCCGTTTCATTCCAGAAATCATTGTTCCCTTCCCAACAGATAAATGAAACTTACGCTTTGAGGACAACCACAAAGCTGTATCCAATGCACATAATCCCCACCAGAAAATAGGAGAGCGGCAACCTGAAATTCATCCATCCAATCGTTCGTTTATTGTTGTAATAGCCATAAAAGAGGACGGAATACTGTGCCAAGCCCTAAAATCCAACAATAAAGCCACTTAGCAGATTCTGTAAAAAGCAACTCAAAAGAAAAGATAGACTCTTAAGAGGAATAACAAAATGACATTCATTTTCAAAGTTGGGTCATGGCTCCAACATGAGCCCTATTGTTTTGTTCCATGGAGTGAATGTTTCAGCTGCTGCATTGATTGGCAGCTTCTTGATTTACTTGAAATTCAGTGACTACTAAATAGACAAAAAATTTTAACCAAATATAGGCTTGCTCAGCTGTGGAGCCATTACCGTGAAATACCCATTGATTTAAACATCAAAACAGACTTCATGGTATCATTAGATTTACAATTTAAGAGCTTGCTTAATATGAGGCAGTAGGAAGGGGTGGGGGTGTGCTTCCTCAAAGTGCTGTGGTGGGTTTCCATTTCCAGTCACCTGAGCCATAATTAGATCGGTGCTCCTTAACCACGGAGGCTGAGTCTCAGCTTTTGCCTAGCAAAAATGAGGAGCGGGTGAGATGACATGCGAATAATCTACACAGTCTCCTATTCATTAAGACCATGATGGTATTCCCTCCTCACAAGCAGGTTCATTTGTGCATTGTGTGCCTTTCCTAAAAATTATCTGCCAGGGTTGGAATCACTGTCTTCCAAAGCCACCCACCTGATCCCTCTTTATGGGCAGAACATCGATATATTCTGAGGTTGCTTCCTTTATCATATGCATCTTTCTCTCTGTCTCACACTCACTGTTTTTCCCTCTCGGAATTGAAGCGTTGATTCCACATTACCATACATCCACTCCCCAGGTCCTCTCTGACTTCTCCCCGGCAATCACTTAAAATTACTATGTGATTTTGTGAAATGTAGACATTTGCCTTAAAGATCATGCCTAACTCAAATCAGAGATCATTGGAGAACTGGGAAAACTTGAGCCTTCAAACTTTGTGACAAATTTGCTTTTTAATATGCTAAGAATTAGAAGAAAGTAAAATCTCCAGAAAATCCTGCAAGAAGCCTGTGGGTTCAACAAGGGCCTGGTGGGATGAGAGAGTAGCAGTTAAATACTCAGCTTCTGTTGTACTACATAGACCTGTATCTGTGTTTTTCAGTTTAGAAAAAAAAAAAAATACTAAATCTAATCTGTGGTTAATTAGTATGGTTAGTTTGGTGTGCCAATTTGAGTGGGTCCTTGGGAGTCCAGATCGAGCGGTTTCTGCGTGCGTCTTGAGAGTATCTGGGGATGAGATTAGCATTTGAGTAGGTGAACTCAGCAAAGCAGATCACCTTCCTGGTGTGACTGGGCATCAGGCAACCCACAGAGGGACTGGATAGAACAAAAGGAGGAGGACGAATTTGTCTCCTCTTTTCCTATCTCAGTTCTTGGGCTGGGACATCTGATCTCATCTCTTCCAGTCCTCAGACAAAGGCTCACACATCAGTTCCTTGGTTCTCAAGCATTCACACTGACTTAATCACCACACTGGCTTTCCTGGGCCTCTGGCTTGTAAAGGACATATTATGGGGCTTCTCAGCTCAATAACTATGTGAGTCAATTCCTTAAAATTTATCTTCATGTATATATAATAAGTCTGTTATTTATATTGATTTATAAATTATATATTTACTACAATAAATCTAAAGAAATTAATTGTATATGATAAGTCTCCATATATAACTATAAATGTATGTATTGGTTATATTTTTCTAGAGAATTCTGATTATTCAACCTAAAAGAATATTTGGGGGCTAAATAATTAGTAGAAATCTGAATTAGGGAGCAAGTGGGTTAATCTTATATCTAAAATAAGAAACCAAATAGACATAGATTGGTCAAATGCCCAAGACCCAGAAATCTTTATCACAAGAGAAAATGCTTTGGCAGGATTTTCCAGCTCCTGGTTTCATGTCTTTTTCTTGTTTCACATTAACCTAGTTAAAGTCTCTGCTTCCTCTCAGTGGTATGAAATCCAGGCTCCTTCTACCCTGTCCTGAGCCTTCATGTTGGTTTCTCTGTCCCAGGGCAACAATAACAGAATCTGGTAAGCACAGAAATTTGGCCTTTGGTTTAAAGGTTACACCCTGAACTGTTTACTTTTTGCCATGGGGCAACATGTATCATTTTCAAAACCCTTCCTTGTTTCCTGGCAACTGATCCTTACCCCATTTCTTTGCCACAGTCCTGACACTTGGTGATAATGATTGCTGAAATAATATGTTGATATGCACTTGTGGAACACCTTATTCATACCATAGAATCCTCCTGAGATCCTATGAAGTTGCTGCTACTAGAAGAAATCATTTCTCTCTTCCGCCTTCTGAGAGCACAGGCTGTGCTCTGCCCCTGTAAGAGGAGGCCTGCTCTGGCACAAGAGTCAACTCAAGGTGGATCAAGGACCTGGAAGTTAAGCCAGAGACCTTGCAGCTACTTGAAGAGGGCATAGGACCAACACTTCAACACATAGGCACAGGTAAAAACTTTCTCAACAAGACCCCAAAAGCACAAGCAGCTCAAAGAAAGATCAATACATGGGATTGCATTAAACTGAAGAGCTTCTGTGCAGCAAAGGAAACTATCAAGCACCTCAACAGAGAGCCTACAGAGTGGGAGAAAATTTTTGCCAGTTACTCTTCAGATAGAGGTCTAATATTTAGGATATACAAAGAACTCAAGAAAATCGCAGCTAAGAAAACAAATAACCCAATCAAAAAATGGGCAAAGGATCTAAATAGACACTTCACAAAAGAAGAAATTCAAATGGCCAATAAATGTATGAGGAAATGTTCCACATCATTGGCAATCAGGGAGATGCAAATTAAAACTACCCTGAGATTTCACCTAACTCCAATCAGAATGGCAATCATAAAAAACACGAACAACAACACCTGCTGGCAAGGGTGTGGAGAAGTGGGAACCCTAAAACATTGTTGGTGGGATTGCAAACTTGTGCAATCACTGTGGAAAACAGTATGGAGGACCCTCAGATGAATGGGAGTGAACCTACCATATGACCCAGCAATACCACTACTGGGTATATACCCAAAAGAATGGAAACCAAACTATCAGACTGATGCATGTGTATCTATGTTTATAGCTGCACAATTCACAATAGCCAAACTATGGAAGCAGCCAAGATGTCCAACCACAGATGAATGGATTACAAAACTATGGGATATGTACACAATGGAATTTTACTCAGCCATAAAGAAGAACAAAATCATGTTCTTTGCAGGGAAATGGATGGAACTGGAAAACATTATGTTAAGTGAGATTAGCCAGTCACAAAGAGTAAAGAAGCATATGTTCTCCCCAATATGCGGATGCTAGGGAGAAGATGGGGCATAGGAGGTTCTCCAGATGAAAAGGAGAGACCCTCGATAAGCAAAGAAGTTGATTTAATTGAAGGGGATGGAAGGGGCGGGGGGGACACCCTAAGGCACATGATGTACTTACACAATTATATCAAGGTCACTCACTGAACTGAACCTGAGAGGGAGGGAGGGCGAGGGAACGGGGTGGGAACAGGGGAAGGGATCAAATGAGAAATGTGTCCAAATATATCATTAACAATTTGTACCTAACAAAGATGTATGCTTACGATGCACGAATTACTACAATAAAAAAAAGAAAGCTCTGGCTGTGAAGCCTACCTCACTATAATGAGACTGCACATTCTTTAAAAGTAGTAAAAGTGGCACGTTGATCTCCACCTGTCATACCCTTTGCTTTCTTTCTGGTCAGGTCATAACCTAGTTAGACAGGGAGGAAGTATTATTTAGTATGATCTCTTCTCTCGTACCCAACCACACAAAGATGCAATAGCTACTATATACTTATTTTATAAAGAAACTGAGCCATAAAGAGGTTGTGTAACTTATCCAAGTTCAAATAGCTAGTAAATGACAGTCTGAACTTGAGCTGGGTCTAATTCAAATCCCATGTATTTAACCACTATACAGCACTGTTTCTCTTCTTCTTCTTCTTGTTTTTTAATTTGTCTCCTAAGACTTGTATCATGGTAATGCTATACCTTTCCAGGGAAAGAAAAAAACTAGTAAGTCACTTAACCAACCCAGCATGGACTTTGGTCTACGATCCTGGGTTGGTCCTTGATGGTGGCAGGATCTCTCAGGAAGGACCTTCCACATCCCTTTTGAAGATATTTCAGAGGGCTTCATCACCACAGCCATAAATATTACAACCTAAAATCTTCTTATAATTCATAATTACCATATTGAGATTAAAAGACATCCTAATAATGACATGAAAAGAGAATGCAAGTATTCAACAAGCATCTGGCAAGTTTGTTAGGTTAGCACCATAGCCACTGGGGACAGCTCGCTCGTCTGGCATACAAACCATCCAGCAAATGCTCAATGGCTGGCACTCCATAAATATTAGATCACAACTAAAGGGGGGAGGGGAAGATCCTAGTTATTTACAAGGCTTTCTTCAGTTTACCTATTTGCTGTACATGCCATCAAGTATATAAAGAGGACTTACTAAAGAGTAGGTTTTGAAAGATCTAGTTCTCTGTTGACAAATAAAGAAAATGTGGCATATCCACACAATGGAATTTTACTCAGCCATAAAGAAGAACAAATATGTCATTGGCAGGAAAACGGATGGAACTAGAGAATATTTTATGAATTGAGATCAGCCAATCTCAGAGAGTCAATGATTGTATGTTCTCTCTCATATGTAGAAACTAGAGAGAAAATATGAAACAAAAGGAACATGAGATAAATGAGGCAGAGAGACTCATATAATATTGGAAGAGGGTTGGAGGAGATAGAGAGGGAAAAAAGAAGGCTTGGTGAAGGAAACAGTTCAAAGAACGCTGTGTCCATATATGAAGGTATCACTTACCAATCTCAAAGGAGTTGCTGCTATTTTAGTCACTCCCAGTTGCCTGTTGCTATAAATTTAAGTGAAGGAGAAAGATGTGCAGAGACGTATGGGGAATAGGGGTGCAGTGGGGTGGAATCTGAAGGGAATGTGCTATGTGCATGGTATGTTTGTATCACCTTGAGCCTCACTACGACGTATAATTACAGTGTACCAATAAAAGTATATTTTTTAAAAAAGCTTTATCAAATCCACCTTAGTAGCATGTTGAGGGCTGACCTTAAATATGAGTTGAAAGTTCTGGAAGGGGAATTCTCCTCCTCCCCCACATAGTGGGCATGCCACCCTCTACCCGTCTTTCCCTTTTCCCTTAAAACTACAACAGCAGACATCTGAAGGTGACTAAAATATCAAGGACTCCTAGCTAGCCAGGGTTTTATTCAGTTTCCATGTCAGTGGGCCCTGCTTTCCCTGTGGGAACACTCTCCCATCCAAAATCAGCGATAGAGAAAGACAAAGCCAAGTTTCAAATGACACAGAAAGTTCCTTTCCAACTCTGGGATTCAATACTTACATATTGTCTACTGAGACTAGTTTCTGTTTGCATGCTGCAGCTGGTCTAGTCCATAGTTGTCAACACATTTCCACAAGAAAGAGAATGTTTTGATTATGTGGTCACCAGGAATCAATTCGTGTGTTTATTTATCTAAAGAAAATTTGTCAAGAACTTCCTATTTGCCAAGTACTATACATAGATGAATAGGAGGCTCGATTACAGAGGTCCTCCAAAGAGTTATGCATGCAAAATGTCCACCTCATAAAAATTTGTTGCCTGAAATTATATTAGAACTCTATCCCTTTGAGGTTTCCTATAATTACAAATAAATATTCACTGTGAAAATAACACTCTATCTCAAGGATGGTAAATGAGTTTCATCATCCTTGGCAATTTTTGTTAATTTGTACTCTCAGACTATTATTTTAAAGAAAAAAAAAACCACAAAATCAAAAGTGGTGGCAAAAGCACCAAATAAATAAATACCTAGGAATAAATCTTACCAAGGGGGTGAAAGACTTTTACAGTGAAAATTATAGAACTCTGAAGAAAGTAATTGAAAACACTAAAAGATGGAAAGAACTTCCATGATCTTGGATAAGTAGAATGAATATTGTCAAAATGGCCATATTACTAAAAATGACCTATAGATTCTATGTAATCACTATAAAAATACCAATGACATTTTTCACAGAACTAGGAAAAAACAGTTCTAAAATTTATGTAGAAGAACAAAAGACCCAGAATAGCTAATGCAGTTCTGAGCAATGAGAACTATTCTGGAGCCATGACAATACTTTATGTGAAATTATACTACAGAGCTATAATAACAAAAACAGCAGGGTAATGATATAAAAACAGACTGACAGACAAATAGAATAGAAGATACAGAGACAAATCTACACAGTTACAGTCATATGATTCTTGAAAAATGTGCTCAAGCATACGTTGGCAAAAAAAAAGACAGCTTTTTCAACATACTGTGCTGGGAAAACTAGTTATCTGTGTAAAGATTGAACCTAAATCCTATCTCTTACCCTGCACAAAAGTCCATTCAAAATGGATCAAAGACCTAGAAAATAGACAAAAACTTTGCAACTACCAAAAAAAAAAATAGGACCAATTTTCCACTATATAGGCACAGGCAGAGACTTCCTCAATAAGACCCCTAAAGCTCAGGAAAAGTGGTGGGTATAATTAATGAAGCATGTCTGCTGAAGGTATATGAGGAGAGATGGTACTACAAAGTGGAGTCAGAGTACCTTTCTGCTTTTCTCTGAGTTGTTATTGGTCATTTATATGCTCATTTTAAGGTTTTCAAGTGGGGGTGAAAGAAAGGGATGATGTCACTTAATATCTAATAATGTGGCACCCAGGAGAGATGCAAGGAGTGAAAGGTTACTAACACTCAACACAAGCATCTACTAATGACACAAGAACAAGCAGCCAATCTGGCCCTCAGAAGGTGCATATTGAGACCAGATCATGGCCCACCAGCCCACCAGGCTTCTGCCTAATGCTTTGGCTCATCTCTAAGTTCTCTTTCCTTTACTGTAACCCAGATCTAGACGCATTTAACAGTTGCTATGTGATTCTTAATGAGGAGTGTGTGGGTTACATAGAGGAATTTTGGCTGAGCTTCAGCAGATCTTCTAATTTGCAGTAGAAGATATAAATCTGTGTCAAGGACTCTGCCCCTTAAAAAGCTGTGATACAGAGAGCTTGAGCTTCCTCTGCTGCCCACCCATGCATTGATGCTCATCCCTCTGTCCTGTCCAGGAAGGGAACATTGCTGTTGTCCTCCTCCTTTCTGTCTTGTTAGGGCTCTTTTATTTTTTCCTTATGTTTTTGTCCCTCCAACAAACAAACTTGCTTGTGAGCTAAGTACCCTGAGTATACATGTACTAAACGTCTAACATGTGTCAGACATTATGCTGACACTTTACACACAATCTCATTTATTTTTTATACTAGCCTGATTAATACTACTGTTTTACACACAGATATTGAAAGGTGCAGGGTGGTCATAAAACATCTCTAATACTACCATTTTAACACACAGCCATTGAAAGGTTCAGGTTGGTAATCTAACATCTCACAGGTAAGACAGGGCAGGATTCCAATCCAGGTCTGTCTGAATCCCATGACTGAGTTTCTTTCATCAACAGCACTACATTTTTAACTCTGCTGCCTTCTGTAAAGAGTAGTTCCATTTTCCTTTTGTACCATAGCCCACAACTGACACTAGTGGTGGAAATTCTAGACCCTATGCTCAATGCCCATGCCATATCTCACTTCACTTGAATGTCCCACAGAAAATATGTATTCTGCACATTCAAGAGTCTCCCCAAACCTGCTTCCTCTAACCTCTAGGAATAGCAACACCCCACCAACCCACCCAAGTCACCCCCGTCAGAAACCTGGATGTTCGCTTTCTCACCCCATTTCCACCAATAGCTCACACCCTTCCCCCTTGCTAAATTTTACAGATTCTGCCTCATTAATATACCCGGTAAGTATCCCTTCCCTCCCTACTGCCATCTCACACAAAGTCCAATCAAGCCCACATCATATTAACAAGAATTTCCTAAAGGATAATTCTTATGGTGTTCTCCATCCTGCAGCAAAACTCTTGTGTTCCCCACAGCCTACAGGATAAAATCTCATTCTTAGCATAATGAAATTGTCCTCCTTAGACAAGCCTGTTTTTGTGTATTTATATGATTGGCTCATATTTTATATTCTCCTTTCTCCCTGAATACTAACGTTTCTGAATTGCTCATGGGTCTTAAGCACAGAGCATCATTTCAGCCTCCACGACTTCATACATGCTAATCTCTTTGCTTGGAATACTGTTCCCAATTACCCCCTCCATCCCAGAGCCTGTTCCTATTCTTTCTTTAAAGCTAGTTCAAGACACCTCCTGAGGCATCCACCTTGCAAATAGGGCCAGGTTTTATAGGAGAAATGAATCCCCATTCCTTTTTTTCTCAGTATTTCCTTCAAGTACATGGAGCTATACTAGGTAATACACTCCTCAACACTCCTATATTCCTGTACTAACTCCACCCTAGAGGAGAGTGGAGATTTGTCTGCTTGGTAAATTGAATATGAATTAATTGGACTGGCTCAGCCTAAACATAACTTCTCCCTCTAAAAAAAAAAAAATAAGTTTTCCCTAGGGCAGATGTAGGGCTCCATATTAGCAAGACCACTTGACTAAGGGTCCCGCACTGGTTCTCCAGTTTGGCCTCTGTTGGTGATTAATGTGGAATTTTGATGTCCAACTACCTCTCCTTTTCAAATTATCCAGAACTCAGATGTAAACTAGGTAGTTAATTAGGTCCTCTTAGGACTTCAGTAAACTAAGCTCCAGTAAACCTCAACACTGAGCCCTCCCCACATTATGCCTCTATGTGTCAAAAACATATGTTAGTTTGATATTGTCACTTTATATAGCAATCATTTTTTTGCACAACCAATTAGAGCATGTGGGCAGGGAATATGTTAATTGTCTTGGTATTCCCAGTATCTAACATTCAATTTTTGTTTGTGAAATGGCTGAATAAATAAGTTGCTCCTGCTGATCATTAGCAAACCTGTTAGATTAAGCACCTTCAGATTGCAAATTAAACCACCCTTTTCTATTCTCTTTCTCTCTACTACTCATTTTAATAAAATAGACTAAATCATTCAAAACAGTTTCATGACAATGATAATCTTATGTTTGGACTTAATGAATCAAAACATCAAAAAAGTACCTGAGAGACACTAAAGCTAGAAAAACACTATTTTTTCCTACTTCTAACTGCCTAAAAGTCTAACAAAATGAGACAATCTCAGCTATAAAATAAACTGGTCTATGTATGGTTTCTTTCAACATAGAAAAAATTGTCTTGAGCTGAGGGTGTAGCTCAGTGATAAAACACTTGGCTAGCATGAACAAAGCCCTGGATTCAATACCCAACAACAACTTACACATACACACACACACACACACACATACACACACACACACACACACACACACACACACACACACACAGTGATCTTCTTTTGTTTCACAAAGTGGAGACTAAAAGCATCATATTAAGGGATTTTGTTGGTTGGCTGACATCTGAACTTGTAAATCTTCCCTGGTTCTTTAAAATCATAAAGAGAAATGAGAGGTGTGTGGTCACCTGGACACAGCTTGTTATGGCCTTTATTAGGAACTACCTTACTATTATCTACTTAAAAAGGAGTCTTTGAATAAATGAAGTATTTAAAATGTAGGGAAAACAGTGAGACTACTTGGGAAAAAATTTAGTTCAGAAATTTTCAACCTCATATGAGGAATAAAAATTTTATACCAAATATTTAAGACACGGGAATGTAATTAATTTCAAGTATAATTTATAAGCAATTGGTGTCTTTAAGACATGTGAGCCTAGCACCCAGAATAGAGTTTTTACTGAATTGCTTTCAAATGTTTGTAAGTTTAAATAATCTGTTTGTCATAACAGATGTATTATACTCATGATTTGATGTTCTGTGTTTGAATTACAGAAAATAATTTAGTAAGTCATGAGGTGCTAATCTAACTCAATGGTTCAATCTTCAATCTATTAGATTATCAGCCAATATTTATAGATCAGTAAATTACTTCCAGGTGAATTTAGCTCTTCCAAATAATCTTAACTCTCTCACCCACACATATTGATAGACACCTCCCTGGTCTCTCGACATTCATCTTGCCCTTCTTCAATCAGGTCACTCTGTTGACCTTTTCAAAGTCCAAGTCTGATAATGTCACTATTCACCCATCCTCTGCTTAGATTACTTTCAATTACTCTAAGAAAAAAAAAAATCCGTGGTCTAGATGTTAGAGAATCCTACATGATATGGTACTCTTCTCTCTTTCCAACACCATGTGCCTCTGCTTCCCCTTCATGCTCTAAGCTCTAGTTTTCCTGACCTTCACTCAGTCCCTTAAATAAGACAGCCTGTCTTCACCACAGAGCCTTTGCACTTGCTGTCCACTGCTGAGACTAACCTCTCTCTTCTCTCAAATTACAGCCTCCCAAGTACTGGCACTACAGGCATGTGCCCCCGTGCCTGGCTATTTTTATTATTATTATTATTATTATTATTATTATTGACTATTTCCCTATATTTTATGCTCCTGAAAAAAGAGACTTTATTGCATTTTGTTTATCTTTGCCTAACACCTCATAAATGTTCACTGAATTAATGAAACAATGAATTATTTGCATCTAAAGACGGAATGTTGTTTTCTTATTATAAGTATAGCATCAGTATCAAAGCCCTCCAAATATTTTCAAGCAGAAATTTCATCTTTGGTTGAGCTAGGTGTGGCTTGATCAGGAAGATGAATGTTGAAATTAGTTGCTACCCCAAAGAAAACACTGATAGGATATTAGATCCTAAGAAACCAACTCCCCAAGTATAGTATACTAAGAAAGCTAAAAGCAGACTCAGGAATCTCTTTACAAGCTACAGCTGTGCCATAAAGAAGTTGGGAGGCTGAGACCGGAGGATCCAGGTTTTTGAACAGCCCTTAGCTATTTAGTGAGGACCTCCACAACTTAGTGAGACCCTGTTTCAAAATAAAGACTAAAAAAATATGACTGGGGGTGTAGCTCAGACATAGAATGCCCCTGGGTTCAATACTCAATACCACACATGCAAAAAAAAGAAGTTCTAGAGTAGCAGGTTGAGAAGCATATGAAGCAAGAGAAAGAATCTAGGATCTAGAATACAGTATGAAATGTCTCTTCTTTTAATCAACTTAAGTAGTCTATTGAACTAGAGGCAATTGTGATGGACATTGAGGAAGTGAATCAAATATGGGAATCAGGGATGGACAGACCTTAGATACTGGCAATCCCAGTACCACATGCCCAGGCAGCACCCTAGTCCTGCTCAATGAAGTCTCCAAAGGAATCTCACAACATACACATCCCTTCCAATTTTATGATCTCTATTTCTAAAGGAAGACCCAGATTTCTAGGTGGACTTGGAATTTACAAGTCTAGATTTTTCTCCAAGAAGTGTGGTGGTCTGGTTTGGAATCAGCAAAGGACTGAGTACGATCTATAAATTCAGTCTCTGCTTATAGAGCATGGGGTTAGGTTCAAATAATGGTTGTGACCAATAGGTCATGTTGGCTGCATTTAAACCTTTATAAACTAAATAATAGGGATGATGGCAACACTGACAGCTCTGATCTAAAGTGAAGGAGTCAAGTCATATTTTCAGGCCCAACAGACCCCCGTAGCAGCCATGAGGTGTGCTGATCTGATCTCCTTCAGGAGACAGCTTCCAGCCCCCACTCTTTCCCATCCACCAGAATGCATTTTGAAGCATCACACTGGGGTCATATACAATAGGCACAGTCCCCAGCCAATGTCTGAGCATGATGGGGAGTACTAGAAGAGCTGAGTTATGATTGACAAATGTGAGAGTCTTCCAATGGACCTTCTATGCCTCAGGATTAACCATGAGCCTGGCCAAGCATTTGTCAGAACAGCATTATAGCAGTTTGAGAATCTTCCTACCCTATCCTTCCCACTCTCTCTCCTTCTCAGACATCAGAACTGCATTGACATCGAGAGGCTCTTCCCACCTACCCAGGCTCCCTTACTCCTCCACGACTATTCTCCCAAAGTATCTCCTGCATGTAATATGGTTTTATTGTCTACTTCTCAGGAAACCTGAAACAACTCACCTCTTTAAAAGGACTCCCCCAAAATAAAGATGCATGAAATTACTGAAATGCTCCTAAAATAAAACATTAGTCTATGAGTAGATCTTGAAAATATTTCTTCTAAATGTGGCCAGTACAGTAACAGATAAAGCAACTTAACAGAGAAGAAGCATGTTCCAGAGCAGACATCTTACTTTGGAAAATCAATGTTTTCTTTCATGTGGAAACTAGAACAAAAATAGGAAGCAAACAGGACTTGAGTCAAATGAGGAAAAAGAAAGTGGAACAGTGAAAGAGGATTGAGGAAGGGAGATGAGGAGGGGAAAAACAAGAATTGAGGAAGGGAACCATTAATAAGATTTTATTGATCTAAGAAGGGTGCATTGCCAATTTCACTAACATGTATGGGAGGGAAGGTTGGGGACAGGGATGGAACTTTTATAGTTGGAAATACTCCAAGTGGTGTGTGTATGTATGTTGGTTTCACTTTGAATCTCACTTTGATGTATAATTGCATTGTACCAATAAAAGTATAAAGTACTTTTTTTTAAAGCTACTAATGCTGATTAAATAATAAATTCAACTCCTGTTTATCAACATGTAGACTATCCTCTGACCAGAGTCCTTTGAGGACAAACTTCAAGGATGAAATGTGAAAGAAGAGGTAGGTTTGGATGACATGTTAAAGTAGAACAAATACTTTGACATGAAAACCAGCCAGATTTTAGTTAGAATTCCAGTGCTTCCTTTAATTATCTGTTTTGTCTTTGGCAGATAAACTAACCTAAATCCCAATTTCCTCAATTGTAAAAATCACTTATTAATATTATTACTTTCTGTCTTGAAAAGTTGTTATAAAGATAAGATATAATGCACATGCCTAGTTAAAATACAAGAGTGTTAACTCTCCTCTCCTATCCCTTCAAGGGTTTCCCCTACCTCCCACCTCTGCAGTGACTGGTAAAAAGGGGAAAGCAGAGTTGACTCACTAACCTATAAGCAATGTACAAGATGCCCTCAAATTGAAAAGTTAAACACATTCCCTTTTGTTAGCTACTCCTCATCCTCCTTTGCTCTCTGGCCATGAGATAAGCAGTTTGCTCTGCCACATGGACCCTGTCTTTTCCATTCAGCACCTCACTAGAGGCCTCAAAGCAACAGGTCAGCCTGATATTGGACTGGATCATCAAAAGCTTGGAGCCAAAATAAACCTTTTCTTTTTATAAGTTGGTTATCTCAGGTTATTCCTTATAGTTACAGAAAGCTAACTAACACACTGATTTAAAAATATTCTTCTAATTCTCCTTAATTCAAATTATATAATTTATTCCAATTTAATTCATATATAAATATAAGATAATCTCCTGATTTCTTATTATTTTAATAAAATAGATTTTCCTTCTGACCAGTAAAACATATCAGGAGGCACTCTGCAAAAGGAACATATGGTGCTTTGCAAATGGTAAATTGTGACTTTGAGAAGCCATATAAATGGCTGACCTTGCATATATCAAATGGTACTTTTTCTACCGTTCATGAAAAAGAATTTGTATGAGCTGTGATACAGCCTTATAAGTGGCAGAAAACTGAACTTCCATGGAAAGAAGACTCAAAGATTCCCAGGTCATGCTCAATGGATTAGCAGTTCCTCTCAAAGTTCTCACCTCCACTGTAAAGTTTTTCTGACCTTTTCCATTCAATAGGCTCCTCTACCACAAGAGGTCATGCTTGCATCTATTTTTACCGTGTTCTACAAGCACAGACCTCATTTTTCTCTCTCTCTCTTTCTCTTTGCCTGCATCTGTATAGAATGGCCTAGCTAAGTTGACATACTAACTTTCTTAGGAGAAGCAAACCTACCCATGGCCCAAATAGACTATTCTAGCACCACATTCATATCTTCCCTGGGCTTAAGATATGTCTTTTCTTCCTAGTGTCTCTGAGCTCTTGGAGAGTCATAACTGTGAGTTTCCAAGGAACTTAAGGATCTCTGGTAGATGGTTTCCTCCATGGTGCTGTGATAAATGAAATATTGGGCTCATATTCTAATATAGAGTGTGTACCTCTAGAAGGTCACTGTACAAAGGATCAAATAAGGATCTCAGGCAAGTGGTTTGGAAATCATAAATGTATTATAAAAGGTAAAAATTGGATACAACTGCCTTAATTTCTCCTCTTTGAATTAGATAAAGCATTAAACAGTCTGCCAATGTTCCAGGAACAGTCAGTGAGAATGCTGTTGGAATCATAAGAGTAAAATTACTGATGGAAGACATGAGTTGGAAGTAACACTAGATTAAGAGTCTCTCAGCCACCGGGCATGGTGGCGCATGCTTGTAATCTCAGCATTCGGGAGGCTGAGACTGGAGGATCCGGGTTCGCAGCCAGCCTCAGCTACCTAGTGAGGCACTCCGCAACTTAGTGAGACTCGGTTTCAAAATAAAGAATAAAAAATAGGGCTGGGGGTATAGCTCAGAGGTAGAATGCCCCTGAGTTCAATCCCTAGTACTACAAAAAAAAAAAAAAAAAAAGAGTCTCTCATCTCAGCCAACAGTACCTGAGCTTGTTTCTAAGACTCAGTTGTCCTGACTCTAGAATGTGGGATATGGGTTGTCAGATCTCAGAGGGCATTTCCATCTCTGAAATTCTCTTATTTTGTGAAGTCCCAATAAAATTCTAGTTATCTCGGGGGCTCCTGGTACCCTATGTAGAGGTAGCTTATTCTAGGCTTCAGAGACAGAGTGATGAGAATTCCAGTACCTATGGAACTTTGGGGTAAATATCAAATTCCACTAAACCTCAGTTTTCCTATCTATAAATTTGAAGTGATAGGTTGACCTTACTAGACTAGAATGAGGATTAGGTTATAATATAAATAGAATAATATTTCAATTATGAAGCTACTATTTCAGCTGTAGACCCATCCTTTTGTCTGATGTAAGTATTGCTACCCCTGCTCTTTTTTGTTTATTTCAAGATAAACTAAATTCCATCTTCCAATAAAAATGTAAAAACAGAACATTCTAATGTGATCAAGCTTTTTCTCTACCAAATTTAGAATAAAATCTTTAAAAAAAAAAGAAGAAGAGAGAGAGAGCTCTTTAAATTCTAAAATTCATAAACTTGTACAGCACATAAACTTCTTAAAGCAACAATAATAACATCTCTGTGAGAGTTGTCATATTTAATGAGTAATTTGATAATCTTGTCACGTCCTTCTTCTGAGTCCTTCAATGACTGCTCATTAGAATCAGAATGCTTTTATCTATTATTTATTTATTTAATATCACAGAAAAGGCTTTTGATTACCTTGCCCTATCCACAAACCTGGCCTTGTCTAATACAATCATCTGGGCATCTCAATTCTGTGTCCTGATAGCCATTTGCTTCTAGGTAAGTTATGGCTTTTTTAAAAGGGGTTATTTACTATGCGCTGTCCTGTGCTACATGTCCTTCTATGCATTATCTTATTTAGTGCTTTTTAAGGTAGATTTCACTGATCACATATATTGATTTCTCAAAGCTATAAAATGCAACACACACATACACACACACACACATGCTTGCCATCAATGAGATTTATTGAAGCTCCATTGAGTGAGGACTAGATTAGAAGCTGGAAAAAGGATGTAGCAAGCATAATCTCTTCTTTAGGAAGCTCACAATTTAGAGGGTTATGAGTAAAAATCAAAACATATGTGAAATACACATATTAATGCTATGAAGAAGTCTTTTTCTTCTCCTTCATTCTGGGCTGTATATAAAATTTTATCTTTATTGGCTATCCTACAGAAATTCCTTGAGTTATCATTACCCAATTCTGCCTTGCAACCTTCCTGCCCATAAGTTTCCAAACATCTCTAATTTGCTAATTTGGTCACTATTTTTAAAAGAATGTATGTCACATCATGACCATACACATGAATCAAGATTCCAAAATTATTTCTCTCTCTCTCTCTCTCTCTCTCTCTCTCTCGGTACTGGGAATTGAACCCAGAGGCATTCTACCTCCAACTACACCCCCCAGACTGACTTTATTTCTTATTTGGAAAGTGTCTCACTAGTTTGCTAAAAGCCTCACTAAATTGCCCAGATCCAAAATGATTTTTAAACAGGCATAATGTTCATACTACAGCCCCAGCCCTATTTTTTTATTCTTTATTTTGAAACAGGGTCTCACTAAGTTGCAGAGGGCCTCACTAAGCAGCTGAGGCTGGCTGCGAACCCTGATCCTTCAGTCTCAGCCTCCCAAATGCCGGGATTACAAGTGTACGCCACCAAGCCCGGCTGAAATAATACTCATTTTAATATTATTTAGAAGTGAGAAGTTAGCCAGGCATAGTGGTACACATCTGTAATCCCAGTACTTGGGAGGCTGAGATAGGAAGAGCACAGGTTCAAGGACAGCCACAGCAAGTAGTGAGACTCTCTTCAATATAGTGAAACAATGTTTCAAAACAAAATAAAATAGAGCTAGAGATGTAGCTTAGAGGTAGAATGCCCCTGGGTTCAATCTCCAGTACTACAAAAATAAATAAATAAATAATAAAATGAAAGTTAGAAGTTGGAATGTTTTAGCATTTAGCATTTTTAGCATTTTAGCTTTATTTAATACTGACTATAGAGTAATACTGAATAGCAGATTCATTTAGGAAGCAAAGATGTTAATATGAAGTGGGAAAACAAGTTCCCTAAGAATCCAAGACAATTTTCCAAAAACCACATTTGCGAATTCTTCCTTTGTTCTTTTCCAAAGCCAGAGATACGAATATTTGCTGCAAGTCTTTGAACTCTGAACTCACCTTCATTCAGCAGTCTATATTCCTATATGATCATATTATCATATTTATAAAACATACTCACATTTTACATATAATTTTTTTCTTTTTTATAAAGGGGCAGGGACATCTCTCTTAAGACATTCAGCCAGCCCTGGGAGAGGAGACCATGGGGTTTTCAGAATAAAATAGCATAAGGAAAAATCTATTCCCCCACCCACACAGTCCTGTGGAGACACTTACATTGAAGTCATACAACACGCCAAAATTGGCTGCAGATGCCTCTTCGGCTCTCGGAACTGTTTTCCTAGGTAAGCTGCCGTATGGCAAACCCCAGAGGTACTATATGGAGAAGCAAAGGAAAAACAATTAGCAATTGGAAAGAAAATTGGAGCCACACATGTGATCACAAATGGTTTTGTTTAAAAGCACTTCTGAAACCTTATTTGTGGGGACTCCGCGGGTCTCCATGTGGGGTCCTATTTTCTGGGAATGAAATAAATCCAGAGTTAGGAACAAAGGAAGTGGAACAGCAGCATGAGGAGCAACCACAGTCCCCAGGAGGCTTGCTGAGAAGCCCCACAGGCCTCCACCACCTCCAGAGTGGTCTAAGGCAGGGAATATCTGGAAACTAGAGAGGTAGCCTCTGGGGACACAATAGTGTCCAGTAAATATGCTGCTCACATCTCCATGTGGAAATGCCTCTTGGGGTGGGGGTGGAGGGACATTCTCTCCCTTGAGTCAAGGGGTAAGGCCTCAAAAAATCAATCATGTATTTTGAGGGTGTCGACAAAAAGGGAACACTTGCATCCTCATTATAGTGGCTGCACCATCGCTAATTCAGGCTTGCTGCCCTGAATTTGTGTTACCAAGCCAGGAAAGGATTGTAGTGAAGAATTGTACTGGGGTGGGGGAGGGGGACTGTAGACCAGGGATAGGGGTTGCAGGAATGCGTTGCAGGAAGGAATCTTGGTTAGAACTGGAAAAAGCACCCCCTGACCCCATGGCTTGTCAAGCAGAAACAGCTTCTCATGTGAAATGGGATCTTCCCTCCCCTGGAGCTGGGCCACAGGATAAATGAGGTTTGAGGCCTGGGTGCAGAGTTTGACATGCAAGGACTGGAAGTCAGTTCCTCTGTGTTCCCTCTGCACAAGTGCTGTGATCTCCACAGCAGCCCTTTGGTCCCTCTGACTTAAGATCTGAACAGAATAGAAGGTACTTTCTACATATATCCTTTTACTCCAGATTTGAGAGGCACCTAGAACACAGGTGATTTAAGTCCCAGGCTCGACCAGGCACATAAAAGTTTGGGGCAAAAGACACAATTCTCAGGGCAATGCTGAGTGAGGATGCTGGGTAAAGACAGCTAAAAGATGCAGCACTGTTGGCCGGATATGCCTAGCCCGAAGCTCTGGTGGTTCTGCAAAGCTCACACACAGGGAGCTTATCCTCTTCTCTTCTTGTGCAGGAGTCAGTAATCTTGCCCAGATCAGCATCTGCCATCAACCTATGAGAAAGCATCTGAAGCCAAGAGGCTCCCTAGCGCAGAGGACCTCCCATCCCACACGTGTCCGCTCCCTCCACCACAAGTGGGTCTTGGGTAATTGCATAGAGTTCAAAGGAATTACCTACAGACAGCCTTCATTTCCTCCACGTGGAGGTGGGGGAAAAGAGTAACTGCAGCTTGTAAAGCTCCACTGGTACCTGCCTTTGACACTGAGTGGTGTCAGAGTATGAGTGGTGGAATAGAGGAGTTTAGGTTTCCTTCGATAAGTAAAACCAAAGCGGGGGTTAATTTGAAATAAATGGAACACACAAATCCTGCTGCACTGGTGGGGAGTTTTCACTTGGGAGATAAACTACACAGAACTTCTAATTTATGCCCACTGTCTTCTAAGATTCAGACAGCTTTAGAAGCTTCAGAATTATCACAGAGATTATAAGACTAGTTGATTAAAATGCAGTCTGGGAACAAAAGACAAAATCATGGGTCCTAGTTCCAAAGCAGCTAAATAAATAAGTCTGAAAAATTAGCTAAGTCATATAAACATTATGTGACTCAGTTTCACTGTGTGTGTGTGTGTGTGTGTGTGTGTGTGTGTGTGTGTGTGTGTATTGTACTGGGAATTGAACTCAGGGGTGTTCCATCTCTGAACTATAGCCGCAGCTCTTTATTTATTTTTTGTTTTTGAAACAGGGTCTTGCTAGGTTGCTGAGAGTCTCACCAAATTGCTGAGTCTGTTCTCGAACCCTCAATCCTCCTGTCTCAGCTTCCCAAGTACTGGGATTGCAGGAGTGGGTCACCCTACCCAGCAGTTTCACATGTTTTAAATAAAAGAAGAAAAACTCTTCTCTGGTCTACTTCATAAAATATTTGTGAGGCTCAGTACATAAAGGAAATGAGAGTGCTTCGCACTTTTAAGAGCGAATACATCTTTATGACTATAAGGCATTATTATTATGCTAATGAGAGGCTAGCTACAGAAACTATCACTCCATTTAACCTATGGGGATAAAATCACTCAAACTCCTAGTTTTGGCTGTTGCCGATGCTATATTCAACAAATTGACTTTGAAACACTGGTACCTGAAAAGGCCCTTTGTGGTTAAATAAAACCTAACCCAATTTTTGTATAATCAGCGTCCAAAAAAGTCAGAGCATCTAACTTCCTGTGGGTGAGGGGCCCAACTTGACCTGTCATTTTGGCCTTAGCTGTCTCTCTTTCCCACATCAGCTCAAGGCTCTGCCTTCTCCTTCAGTCTGAACTCTCTGATTTACCTTCTGGGTTTAGTCCCAGAAGCCCTCACCTCCACCTGACCCCAGGTGCAAGAATACTTTATGTCTGGGGGGAAATGCGCTCATTTTGTGTTTCTTCAGGTTAGAAAAGTTGCATCCTTTGACTTGCATTAAGAAGCACTTCTTTCAAAGCCAACTTGGCAAAAAAAATAAATAAATAAATTCAACTTGCAGGGTATCGAAAGCCTTCTTTTTGAGCAATGCTTCTTGACATTGGGGCTCAGAGACCACCCTGAGAATCTGACAGAAGCCTAGAACCTTTCCACATAAAAAAGCACATTTAGACATATACATAGCATTTTATATAATATTGTGAGGCTAACACACCTTCAAGGCAAGGATGAGACCCTTTGGCCTCATACATTGTGTGAATGTAGATAGTCATTCTATTTTTGAAAAGGAAAAAAAAAAAGAAGATAAAAGCTTTTCTAGGAGAGTGATCGCATAAGCACCTTTTGTTCAGTAAGCCATATAAACTTGAAGTCAGGTCTCACCTCTGGCAGCATGATGAGGCTGAATGTCAGGATAAAGAGAACCATATTTACTCCATACATCCATCTCAAAAAAAGGAAGTACGAGGCCACTGATGAGCCAAACTGACCTAGTACAAAGACAACAAAAAGGTGGAAGGGGAGGTCAAAACAAAATAAAACTCTTTGTGGTTTTCCAAAATTAATCTGCTATGTGAATCACATTGATCCTCTTCAAATTTGCAAGCTCTAACGTTCTTCCTTCTCCAAGAAGAGAATGTGTTAATCAGGATGGAACTGTTCCCTGGGATATTGAATGGAAAAGGCACACAGGATGTAGCTATGTAACCTACACCTTCAAAGTTCCACACAGAGAAAGCTACCTTTTACTTAGCAGCTGCCATTGCTACCAGCAGAGCCGATTTTATTCCTTGAGTTAGTATAAGTAAGTGAGCAAATACACGGAAAGTGGTAACTATAGCACCTAGCCTGAGGTTTCGCATAATTCATACAGTTCATTCCTTTCATTTTTCACGTAAACAATGCCCTTCTCAAAAAAGTTCAGCACATATTTTATGGGTGGTTCTCCTATAGATCATCCTGTGTTCTTTCCCCTCCCTACTGGTGGTGTAGAAGCTGAAATTCACCCGACACACCTTTACTAAGTATTTTCTGCCAGGAATTATCTTAGTTGGAAGTACAATGTCATAGATAGATGCTGCTCTAAGAACTTATATTTCAGTGAGGTGTGGAAAGAATAAATATGACATGCATATCATATATAAAAATATATGTAACATATAATATTCAATATATACACATAATCATAATATATACATATAAAACATATTCAATATAGGTACTCACATATGAATGATCATACACACACACACACACACATACATATATATATATACACACACACACACACATATATCATAATTGTAGCCAGATGAGTCCTATAGGGAAAACCAAAGTATGGAGGGGTTGTTTTAGATTGTTTTGTGAAGGAAAGTATATTGGAGAAGAGGACATTGGAACAGAGATCTGAGAAAGAGGGTGGACCACACAAAGCTGGGGAAGAGAAGCTCGAGCAGAAGAAGGCGTAAGAACAAAGATCCCTAGAGAAGCCAGAGCTCTGGGCTTTGGGCAATGAGTTGGTAGGTAACAGGCAAGAATATTGGGTCCAATCGTACCTGCCCCACACCTTGAAAAGTAAAGTGGTCTGCCCAATTCTTTTCTACCAAGGAATGGAAAGAAATCAGTCATAGCTTTCTCTTAAGGCTGGAAATGAAAGAAGAAATGAAACCAGGAATTTGATGTCTTAGGTTGAGACAGCTTCGATTTACGAAAGACTAAGCTTCCTTGATGTTCCTTTTTAAGAGAAGTTGCTGACTACTTAATCTTCCCAATTTCATTTCCAGCAACCCAAGAAAAAACAATGAACAGCCTCAGATATCTCCTGCATCAGCCCTTGGTCCTGTCTCATTGAGTGAATCCTCTCTAGTAACCCGTGTTTTTCTTGAGCCTTGTGGCTTTCAAATATTCCCAGTGGGAAAACATCATTTTAGGAAAAGAAAGGTTCAGGTAAAAGAAATTCCAAACTCTATTACTAAGGTAAGTCCAAGCTCACATGAAAATAATACTTCTAAGTCTAGAACGTGGTCCATTTTTTTAGATAATATTGTATGTATTCTCATAATTCTATGGTAGATTGTTTTAGGAGCTTAAAAAAAGTCAATCTCTAAATAGAAATTTTGGAAGAAGTCACTGATTTTGAAGTCTGAGTTGAGTATTTGCTGTTTTTTTTTTTTTTTTTCCTAGCTCAAAAGAGGACTTGAATTCATTTCATACTATAGAGGTGCTTAGCATTCTACAAGATTTCTAAGAGCATGTAGTTTCTATATAGCCCCCGACCCCAGGTACTTGGAACCATAGTGCTGGTCTGCCTACAAAGACTAAAGCAGATCTGACCCTCCTAGGACATCTGAGCATCCACCTGGCTCCGAGTGATTTCATATCATTTCATGACTGTTATCTATGTTCTCTGGTAACCACTCTCCTAGGACTGCTCAGTCAGGCTCACTTGTCCTGTTTCATTGAAAGTTGTGGCCCTCCAGTCTGTCAGTCATTATTGTTATTCCTTCACTGAAGGAGAACCTCTATCTCTAGTAGCCAGTGTAAGTTTCTCTCTGAAAACGCATGTGAAGCTCTCAGATATGAAGTCCCAAGGACAGAGGATGCACCTTCCCTCCCTCCCTCCTTCCCTTCCCTTGCCTATCCTACCCTACCTTCTTACTTTTCTCTCTCCTTCCCTTCCTTTCCCCTTCTCCTTCTTTCCTTCATACAATTTCACTCTTCTTGTTATCACTGTGGCCCACACTCTCTCAGCCCTCATACACAACCCCTGGCAAATGAGGTTCTTAAGTATGGATTTTAAATATATGCAAATGCAAAAGAGAAAAGCAAATTAAAATGTTTCAGAAAGTACACCTCCTCTAACACACATATTTATTATGGAGAAAAGATAATTTAGAGTCTAAATCTTCAAAACCTCAGTTTAGGGACTTGAAATTGGCATCATAACTACTTTATTTGAAAGTGGATTCTTTCTAGCATCCTAAGTGTAAATAAAATTAATTTCACTAAAACAGATTTTATTATACTAGAATAAAGCTGGGAGTGATGTCACGTATCTGTAATCCTAGTACTTGGGAGGCTGAGACAGGATGATCACAGATTCAAGGCCAACTTCAGCAGCTTATGAGGCTCTCAGAGTGAGACCCTGTTTCAAAACAAAACAAAACAAAAACATTTTTAAAAAGGGCCTGGGGGTGTCCTGGGGTGTAACTCAGAGAAAGAAGGCCCCTGGGTTCCATCTCCAGTACCACAAAAAAAAAAAAAAAAAAACTAGAATGAGCCAGGCATGGCTCATGTATGTAAACCTAGTACTTGAGAGGCTGAGAGAGAAGGCTTACAGGTTCGAGGCCAGCCTCAGCATTTAGCAAGGCCTTCAACAACTGAGTGAGACCCTATTTCAAAATTTTAAAAAAATAAAATTAAATATCACTGAGTGTGAGATCAGAGGTAAAATGCCCTGGGTTTAATCCTCAGTACCAATAACAACAAAAAGATTTTAGGAATGACATAGACACAATATAAAAAAGATCAAAGAATCCAAATGACAATGTTCCTTCTACATTCAAGCTACAATTGGCAGAGGGAGAGCACAACAATAAGAAAATACAGATGTTAAAGTTAGAAAATAAATCAGCTGGTTGACATCAAAACTCGATAGGACCTTGCCCTATCTCAACACAAAAGAGGAAAAAAAAAAAGATATCTTCCCTCTTTACCTCCATTTATCCTAGCACTTCTATCCTCCTGGACATTATTGATAAAACTGATGTTCACTCAAAAGAAAAACCTTGTATAGAGTGGTTGAAAGAGTATAAATGAAAAGAAAAGTCATTTCCACAAGCTTAGTCTTTCAGATAAAACTGATTTATTCTTGTAAGAAACAAAAATGGGTGATAACAATAGGTATTTCTTAATGGTAAGTATGTAGACTGAGAACTTGACAAGAACCCAGTCATTTAGCTGCCACTAGAACCCGATGAGGCTAAGTACTGTTCATTCTACTTCACTAGTCAGAAAACAGAAACTTAAACCCAGCAGTAGACTGAACCAAGATCTGACTAATAACTAACACTTAAGGAACTTAATGAATCTTTGTTTTATGCACCTATTTGATCTCTGTGTATTAACTTATTTAATCATCATCAAGTCCTGATAATGTGGGAACTATTGTTCTCCCATTTTATAGAGACCAGGCCTGCAGGTCACCTAGGTAGTGAACAATGGAGCCTGCTTCTAATTAAGCAGTCGTCATCTACGAGGGGTTGATTTCAAATCTAGATCTCTCTTAACCAAAATACTATGGTACTTCAAGTAGAACTATAGTTAAATGATTTTTCCAAAAATGTGATGTGTACAATAAATGTGGAATGGATTCCATGTCTGAAAGAACAGCTGTAGATAATAGCCATCAATCAGCTAAGGCTATTCAAGTTTACAATTTGGATGGTGTCCATAAATGACTAATTCTTTTTTCTTTAACTCAATTGACAAATGCTGCTTTCATAGTAAATTATTAATGCATTGAAAGAGTCTTTGATATGTATTAAAGTGAAAATTAAGCTTATGCATATTCTTACTCATGAATTTCTTGTGTTTCATTCAAATTAAGGTTAAAGTGTCACTGCTCCCTCTGGTTATTTATTGTTTAGGCAAAGTAATTTGTAGTCTGCCATCATATATAATTTCCTCTTGAACAGATGAGTAATAAGACAAGCATATAAATATGAGCATATCTAAGTGGGAAGAGACCAATTAAATGACCTGCTGTGTGAGTAAAACATAAATACCACTATGTTACACTAGAATATGAAGTACCATTTTTTTCAAACAAGTCAAACAAGTCTAGGGGTAGAGAATTAACTGTGACAAACTTTATTGCAATTTTCTAGAGTCCTTGGGTCAGCAGAGAAATATGATGTTTAAACTCTGTGCTCTGGATTCCCTATCTGAAACTACTTCTAGTCTAAAAAAATAAATCTGTTGCACTAAGCTGCTATTAGGAAAAGGTATATTTGACTTTGAGAAAGATTTATAATCTCGAATTTTAAAAACATTTAATTAAAAAAATAAAATAAAAACATTCACTTGTTTAACCTATGGTTATAATAGTAATGTCAGTATCACAGTGGGTAGATATATTTTCATGCAGTTTCTTCAGCAAAATATGCAATGCAATGTGGTTTTTAAGGTGTTTCCATGAAGGTAAGCCTGGGTTTTTAGCCACTGATTCCTTTACAAGGTTGGCAAGTAAAACCCAGGGTATTTCCATGCAATGTAGAACTTCACAGCATACTTGGTGGCAGGAATTACCAGATCAGTTTTTTAAGTGAAAAAAAAGTTGGGAGACATAGTTTGAGCACCTGATCCAGGCTAGTAAAGGGATCCAAGTTGTAACTGCAATCAAGATGGTAATAGCCTGAGTTTTAGACTCTAACTTGAGTTTCTGTCTTGATTCTGGCAATTACTGGTCAGAGCTTTGGGAAAATCCAGTGAAGGCTGGCCATGTGGGACTCCATTAAAATCACATTTAAAAATACTTGCTCAGTATTTATTTAGAGATTGAGCAGAGTAAGGATAGATGCATTAGAAGGATTGATGGGAGTGGAGTGCAACTACCCTTCTTCTGAACAAGTCACCACAACCCATAATCACCTTCATTCTTTATTTGCTTACATTTTATGATCTGTATCATACACATGTTAACACATTTGGATGTAAGATCAATGAGAGTAGAAACTTTACCTATCTTTGTCAGCAGCAATAGTACCTAGAAACACACTTAAGATGGGGTAGATTTTCAGTAATTTGATAAATTACTTGATGATATGAAGCTTATTCTGAAGATTAAGTGAGATATTATATGTTAGTTGGTTCTGATATGTGAGAAAAATTAATAATATTTCTGAATCTTTGACATGATTGGTCATTTCTTTTAGAGAAAAGCACTTCTATTAGTTTTCCATTTAAATTTTTCAAGAGGTTATCACTCAAAAGTATAAAGAATTTTGTATGCCTAACTATACATCTAACACTGATGTATAAATTATACATCATGGGGTGTTGTGCTGAAAGTGACCTTGATTAATAACTAATCAAACCCCCAGATTTCACATGAAACCCTGAATGCAGAAATTGAGAGTCAGAGATGAAAAAGATGGCCCAAGTGCAGAGCCAGTAACGAGAAGAAAAAAAAAGCCTCAATATTTAGAAAACCAATTCCATGTACCATTTCTTTGCATTTTCCATTCTCTTCAGCTTTAAAGACTATCACAGATACACACTTTGCTTTGGTAGTACTTTCTATGAGGTGGTTAGTCCAATCCAGTGGCTGTAATAATATGTTCTTCAATAGATTTCATACTTTTTAACTATTGCAATAGTCCAAAAGCATATGGTGTGCTTATGACTGTCATTAATATCTTAGTGCCTTAGCAACTTACAGAATATGGAACATCTAATTAAATAAACCACTCAAAAGGAAAACATGAGAAAACAAGAGTTAATTCCCCAAACAGGATAACTACCAGAGAAATCTATAAGTACTTATCCTGCCATTGATACCTCTAGGAACTGGTGCAAAACATATGTGAAAAGAAAAAGCTAATATAGTCTTACTCTAAATAAAACGCCGCATAGACTGGAACCTAGACAGACTTTGCCTTCTACCTCAGCTCTGCTACTAATGAATTCCAGAACATTCATTTAACCACAGCTGTGCAATAGGAAAACTAACGTGCCCATTGCAGGCACATTGGGTGAAATATTGTTTGTAGAGTGTCTGACTTGTGGTGATACTCAGGAATGATGGTTATGGTTGATAGAATAGAAAATAATGACCAGTTCTTCACAGCAGAAGCAAAGCACCATTTACAGTGAAGAAGTCAGAACAACCTAGTAAAAAAATAAATTATACAGGGAAAGAAAAATAACCTATATTTGCTTCATTATCCAGCTTGGCTGCTCCAAATTTACTGGAGGAAGAGGAATGAGAGAAGATAATTGAAGGAATGATTGGGTAGCTCTCAATCTGTCTTTTCCACTGTAATGCTCATGATAAATGGTGGTCATGTGTGTAACTCATTCCCATGTGCAATTTTTGTCAATAAAAATGATGGCATCTGTTTCTACTCCCCTCAAGATAGGCTACTGAAACACAGTGAGCATGACATCCTTATTGGAATAGGCTGGAATCTGCTCTAGTGTGCCTTTAAATTATTTTTTCATATCTTTTTCAACCATACATATAAATTACAAATTTTTCAGGATGCATCTCACAACTGACTGAGACTCAACCCCATTTCGTAAATTGGTAGACTAAATACCAGAGGAATTAAAAACCTGGCTCAAAGTCAAGCAGCTAATCTGTTTCAAAGCAAGGATGAAATCCAAAGTTCTTTTCCCATTTATGGATCAGGAATTTTATGCTCTAAATAGCTTTCTGTTCCTCGGAACTTCTCAAGGTAACATATGCCAACTGCACCATTGAAACCAAAGGATTCCATGATGTCTGCTCTCTTCTTAGGTGTCTATAATTCCCTTCTTTATTTTCTAGAATAGCAAGCATTTGGAAAATGTGTCTGTGACTTTTACTTAACATGTATTCATAAAGCACTAAGTGGGATCTGGGAGTGGACAAAACGAAATACCCACTTTCATGTCTTTTGGGGGATAATAAACAAAATGAAATGAGAGTATTTGAAAAAGTCAATTTTAAAATACAGCATTTTAGATAGGGATTTTTTTTTTCTTCGCAGTACTGGGGATTGAACTCAGGGGCGTTCTACCTCCGATCTATACCCCCAGCCCTATTTTTTATTCTTTATTTTGAAACCGAGTCTCACTAAGTTGCAGAGTACCTCACTAGGTAGTTGAGGCTGGCCGCGAACCCAGATCCTCCAGTCTCAGCCTCCCGAATGCTGGGATTACAAGCATACGCCACCACGCCCAGCTAATAATTATTAAAGAGGAAAATAAAGCAAAACAAGAGGACACAAAGAGTTTGTGGGAGGCAGTACAATTAATGAGCTGATATATTATATTCATTGCCATTTAATAGTGAGGAACAGAGAACTGAAGGATAGCCACACCTAAAATGTGCCTAATTATATCAAAGAAATAGCCATCAACTATGTTTTCTCCCTATGGAGCCTGTGTGTGTGTGTGTGTGTGTGTGTGTGTGTGTGTGTGTGTGTGTGCGCGCGCTACTGGAGCTAGAACCCATGGGCATTCTAACTCTGAGCTACATCCTCAGCCTTATTTTATTTTGAAACCAGGTCCTGCTAAGTTTCCATGTACCGTCCACCCGCAATCCTCTTGTCTCAGCCTCCCAAATACTGGGATTACAGGTGTGTGCCACCATGCCTGGTTTGGAGCCTCCATTTTAATTATGCAATGCCACATTTAGCCAGCAGGGAAACCTATCTCTCTGAGCTGGAGACAAATGGACAAAAATCAGATCCTAGGTGAAATCTTTAGGAACCGCAATATGGCAAGCTTGTACTCAAAGTCATTCCAAATGTCATTCATTTTTCTTTACATACATTATTAGATTTTAAATTATTTACCATATTGTTTACAATATTTCAAAATTTTTATTTGCCTTATTATATGCCAAGAGCACTGTACTAAGTAGGTGTTTGACTGGACACATTCTCCTGCCTTCTTTGTACACTATAAACACTATACAAAACCAAGACCCCCAGTGAGTATTCAGGCAGCAAATTCCTGGATGACTACTGCTTATTCTTCTTCACAAGTTTGAAAGTGAGGTATGAAGACTTCGTTACTCCTTTTAAACATTGTTGATTTTGATTTTATCTAACGTTCATGAGAGTTTGTATTTTCAATGTCACATTCACTGCCCAGGTAAAACCATTACCTTCCCAATAACATGACTCAGTGTTGTTGTATCCAATAGTGACTGCCCTGGATAAGAAAGAAACCAGTTCAGAATGGAAATGCTTGGGTCTAAAGTAGGAAATGAAACTGAAGTCTCCAGTGTTGTCCTTGCTATAGCTTGGATCTGTAATGTCCCCCAAAGACCCATGTGCTAAAGGCTTGGTCCCCAGTCTGTGCTGCTATAGGGTGGTGGTAGAACCTTAGAAGTGATGTTGAGTAGAAGGAAGTCACATCTTTGGGGTTGTGCCCTGGAAGGGGATATGGTAACCCCAGCTCCTTCCCATCTCTCTCTTTGCTCCCTGTCACGAGATTGAACAGGCCTCCTCTGACATGTACTCCTGCCATGATGTACTCTGCTGCCACAGACCCAAAGCAAAGGGATAAAATGATCCATCAGAGACTGAAAACAGATACTGTGAGCCAAAATAAGCCTTTCCTCCTTTTAAGTTGATTATCTGGGTATTTGTCACAGTAACAGAAAGCTGACTAACACAAAAATCTTCACAGTCATAAAAGAAGTAAACAATGCTTTTGCTTGCTTATTTGTTTTTAATCTTCCCCAAAGTCCAGAAGCTGAGAAAGGCAATTAATAGACTCATGAGGCATTTATCTAGGATAAATTTCTCCATCTAATGAGAGGTGATGAAAACTTACTTTCAATCGCCTTGATTTTATTTTCCCACGGGACACAAGCAGCTTTGAAGTTCTCAAAATCACGGAGGAATTTTACCCATTTCTGAAAAAGTCAAATACAATAATAAGGCACAACATTTTCAGTTGTCAAGACATTTTTCCCCCAACCCAAAACACAAGAAAGATTTCTCTAGTACCAAATACTACTCTGTTTGTAAAAAGGGGAAACAACAGGTTTCACTTGTCTCTCTGTTCCCCACTATCCTCAGACGAATATAATTTTTAAAAATGTATTAGCCCCCTATTTTGGAGGAAGTATGCTACCCATTCAGAAAGATCTGTTTCTTCTACCAGATAATAAGAGAGCAAGGACTGAGTTAACACATAATAAGGCTATTGACATACAGTGGGTGTCTAATTAATGTTCAATGCATGAAGGAATTAGTGGGATATTGATAAGACATAGTTCCTGCCTTGAAGGGCTTCTGGTCTCCTGGAATAGACTGTAGATTAACCGGTGATTTCAAAACAGGATGGTAAGTGGTAAGTTCTATGACATGGGGTATTTTATTCTTACAGAGACAGAGCAGTCAGCTAAATGAATAGGCATGGTATCATAGGAAAGAAAGGAAGAAAAATAATAAATTGGTTTTATAAAAAGTTTTCCTTCCATTTTACTCTGAAGTGTTGGGTTATCCATGGTCGAGGAGACCACAAGGAAGAATGGGAATGTAGGCAGATAACTTTGTATGTTTGTACCTTATGCTGGGATAGTGTGAGAGCTGAACAGGCAGCTCAAGCCTAAATAACAGTGTAAGTCTGAAGTTCAAAAGGCTACCCACACCTAGCAAGGTCCCAAATGCTCATCTACAGTAGGATAAACTAATAAATAAGTTGTTGTACCTTCACACACTGGAAAAAATATGCCAATAAAAATAAACTAAACTATAAATAACATGGGCCTACCTCATGATCCTAATCATGCATTGAAAAAGCCAGAAACAAAAGCATAAACGCTATATAATTCCATTTATAAAACTGCATGAAGCAAATAAAAGTAACCTACTGTTTGTGTACATATATATTTATATATATATATATGAAATTTAAGATATATGACCTTTATTCACAAAGATCTTAATGGAACACATTTAGCTTACAGTTGGTGTAACATTTGTAAAGAGAGGATAGTAAAATCTATGTACCTAGTCTACTGAGAGAAATAAATAAAACTTTATAGAGGGATTCAGTTCAGTGATTGATACATAGTGAGTACAAATAAATGTTTCTTTTCTATTTTTTGCTGAAATCTGCATTTGTATCAGTATATGATTTTTCGTATTTTCTGTTTAGCATGTCCTTGGTTTTCCTGAGAGAGAAAGGATATATGGCCCCGTAACTTGTAGACACTTTGAGAACGAAACCTTGACCATACCCTTAACTTCCAGAGAATTAAAATGAAAAGGTCTTTACATTTGGAGTTGATGAAATCATGCAAGTTAGTCTTTTGCCATAAATCAGTGTTTTTCATTTATTTTTTTTATACTTCTAAGGATAATTTTTAATCCCTTCTACAAATTTTAGTATCACAAATACACTGTTTATGTATTTTGTGTATCTATGCTTTCTGATACAAAGTGTAAGATTGTTTCCCATAGTACAGAGACAATTTCTCCCTCTTGGGGTCAGTTTGACATGAAACAGACTGAGTTCTGAAAACACTTACCTTGGCCATCATCATCTTAAATGCAAACCACCGCTTTCCTTTTCCCTTCCCAAGGGCCCCTTCATTTTCACTCACAAACTTTTTTGCTTCCCTGAGAAAATGAAACAAAAGAAGTGGGTGGAAGTGGGCTGAAATGAACAGAATATGGAGGCAGAAGACACTAGATCGGCAGTCTTATTTCTTCTAAACCCTTCACAAGTGAACCTCAGCTGTATTTTATAACCTAGAGACTTTTAATGTATGCTTAAATTTTTAAATTCTGGTCAGGAAGAATAAGATATTTTAGTCTCACTTATTAATCATCTGGAGTCATTGAAAAGCAAGGAATTTATGCTAAGTGTCAAAATGGAGAACCCTACTTCTTCTCATTCCTTCCACATGTAAAATTGAAGCCGAAGTTAATGTCAGATTCTGCCAGCCAAAATGTTTACCTTAAATACTTTCTTTTCTTCTTTTTTAAGAATTCCTTAGAGGAGAGGAGAGGAGAGGAGAGGAGAGGAGAGGAGAGGAGAGGAGAGAGAGTTAGTTTAGTAGGAACTGAGAGTTTAGTACTTACTGACCTGGTAGTTAATCCCATACAAGCAATATGGCTTAAAAGAGAAAAATCATACTGTAAAGAAAAATGAAGCTGAGGGAAAACAATACTTTTGGCCTTACATTCAGAAAGAGTTTTAAACTTGAACTTTAGTATTACTCCCAAATGGTTATACATTTATAATAGTCACATTAGTGTCTATGCGTATGTTAAAAAAAATTAATGGCTCAAAATGTACAGTGTGACCATGTTAAATATTTTACAGTTTTTACACTTTTGCCTGGCCCCTGTTAGGGTCTAAGATTGTGGCCTACCTCCAAAATTTGTATATTGAAATCTAATTCCTAATGCGGCCTCCAAAATTTGTATATTGAAATCTAATCCCTAATGTGGTGAGGCCTTTAGAATACAGTCATGCGCTTCTTAACAATGGGGATATATTCTGATAGTGTCACATTTTAAAGGGATACCTGCTGAGAAATGCATCATTGGGCCGCTTGTCATTGTGCAAAATATCATAACTAACACTGACACAAACTATGATAGTGAAGACAGCACCAGGAAATATCATCTTATGGAACCACCGTTGTACAGGTGGTCTGTCATTGACTGAAATGCCATTATGCAGAGCAGGAGGGTTCTGCCCTCATGAAGGGGTGTGGTGCCCTCATAAAAAGAGGATGGAGAGCTTACTAGCCCTCGTTCCCATCATGTGAGGATACAAGAAGTCAGCTATCTGCAACATGGAAGAGAGCCCTGACCATACCCTAACTGTACTGGCACCCCGATCTTGAATTTCCAGCCTCCAGAACTGTGAGAGACAAATGTTTGTTCTTTAAGTCACCTTGTCTATGGTAATTTGTTCTATCAGCCCTGAAAAAGACAGTTATTTTTGTTGTTGTTTGTTTGATGTATGAAAAGAAATTTAAAAATAGAGGTGGTGTGGGCTTCTCTTCTCTTCCCTGGAGCTAAAGAGCATATGATCCATGCGTCAGAAAGGCGCTTCTGCCATGGTAAGAAAGGCAATTCAAACCCAGCTGTGCTTCCACAGGTGCAATGCTGTCACCAGTTGGATGGACACTGGAATGCATGCTTTCACAGACAAGACCCTTCCATTAATAACTGTAAATAAGCTTCTTGTAAACCCACAAAACAAACCTTAAAAGATGAAGTATTAATTAAAGAGTTTTTGTGTTTTGTGTTTTTTAACCGCCCCCCCCCCCTACTGGAGATTGAACCCAGGAACATTCTATCTCAGAGCTACATCCTAGCCCTGTTTATTTTTTTATTTTGGAACAGGTTTCTCTAAGTGGATGAGGCTGACCTTGAACCTTCGGTCCTCCTGTCTCAGCATCTCAAGGATTACAGAGATGTGGGATTATGGAGATGCACCACCATGCCCAGCTATTGAAGGATATTTATGTGAGATGCTCCTTAGTATCCATGCTAAACTAAGGATTTTAAGACATGTTTTGTTTAAAAAGAAAAAAAAAGAAAGACACACATCTGCAGACTCATCAATACCTAGGTGTGGTGTCTCATTATTGACCTGTGGACGTGCGCCTACCAATATTCTGGCATACAAACACAAGCGAAATGATGAAGAGTCTCTCCAGTCATCAACTAGAACTCCCAAAGCAGTTGCTTGGTAGCAGGGATGATAGCCAGTCCTTTTGTATCTCCAATGGTAGTGACCACTGCTTTGACCATAGAAGGTGCTTAATAAGCATTTATATTCTGGGAACAGAACTAACTACATGACTCGTGGTAAATGTAACCAGGGGAGTACCTAATAATTGCATTTTCTACGTCAGTTAATGCTTGAGGGCCAAGTAATTCTCAGACATTTGGATTACACCCTTGATCATTATTATTCTCTGAAAATCAAATGGCAGCCTTCTAGAAATGGACAAGATTCACTTAACTGGCCTTGTCAAGATGCCCTGACATTTGACATGACCTCTGGGCCAGGAAGATTAATTAACAATAATTTCTAATAAATCCACATATCCTAAAATGTTCAATAAAGTCATGTCAAAAATATAGCGAGCTCAGTTCTCATAGCTGGGATTCTAGATTCTGGCACTAAACAAAACAAGAAAACATACTGGGTTTAAGCATTAACCATGTATCACTAAGGTGATGAGACCAGAGAAAGTGGTACCTAGCAGACTCTTTATAAAATGTTGAAGTCACATGTCTAAAATGTGAATCCAGTAGCTGGGGTTCCAGGAAGCCCCTATGATCTGTTTCTGTGAACCTGTCTGCTTCTTTGATGCTCTCTGTATCCACAATCATGAGTGTCTTGATTTTCAGAGAAAAACACACTTGCCCAAGATGCACACAGACCTGAGCAGGGACTAGCACAGGTTCTCTCTGTTCCTGCGTGGCCTTCAACATGTCAGCATTTCCCAACAGACAGACAAATGGTCAGGCAATTGCTTCCCTACTTGTTAGTGTAGTAACAAGAACAACCAACATGAAGTACTAAAAGGATCATCCCACAGTCAATCAGTCAATTCTACTGTAACAGTTTTTTCTTTTCTTTCTTTTTCTTTTTTCTTTCTTTTTTTTTTTTTTTTTTTGTACTAGGTATTGAACCCAGGACATTCTACCTCCAAGCTACACCCCTGGTTCTATTTTATGTTTTATTTTGAAACAGGGTCTCACTAAGTTTCTGAGGGCCTTGCTAAGTTGGTGGCTGATCTTGAACCTGCAATCCTCCTGTCTCAACCTCCCAAGAACTGGGATTACAGGTATGTACCACCATGCCTGGCTCCATCCCCATTTTTCCTATATATCTTACGGTTCTTATTGCCCAATTTGCATAGTATGTTGATTTTTAGAAAACTGTACATCATATTATAGCAGAACTAACTATAATTCAATTATTTAGTATAAAGAATTTTGAAATTTATATAAAAAGTATACATAGGAATCATTACTTTAGTCTCTATTATAATGAATACATATAAAGAATCAAAAACTCTACTTAGCAGTAAAATAAAAACTTGCTGTTTCAAATGTAAAAAAGTAAACTTTCAAATGTAATAAAATTTCAGGACTTGGGAGGCTAAGACAGGAAGATCACAGATTTAAGGCCAGTCTCAGCCACTTAGTGAGACCCTGCTTTAAAATTAAAAATTAAAAAGGCTGGGAATCTAGCTTAGAGGTAGAATGGCCCTGGCCCTGGGTTCAATCCTCAATATATACAATAAAATAAAATAAAACAAGAGGAGGAGGAAAGGAAAAGAAGAAAGTATTAAGAGAAGAAAGTATTAAGCATTATTAAGTATACTCAGGGATAGTTAGCATTTAATTTTGACATTCAGTTTAGCCAATTAGAGTTATATCATTTTCCAGGTGAAAGGTCAAGTAGAAAATACGATTTTTTTTTCTAAGCAATCAGAAGTGGGAAAAAATAGCTATGGTACTCCATATTCAGGCACAATTTTAATTTTGTGAGCAGATAAATATGTTAATTTTGTGAGCTGATGAACATTAAACCAGCATAACTCAAGAGAGAAGGAAGCAGTGTTAAAACCAAATTAAATCACAACAAAATTAAGTACAAATTCATTCAGTTATATAGAACTATTTACATGGCATTCACAAGGCTTTTGGTCAATTATTACAAATATAGTCTTCCTTTAAACAATTATAAACAAGTTTTTATTGTTTGTTTCTTCAATTGCTAACAGTTTTTGCTGACTCTAGATATGGTTTCAAGTTTGTCTTCCACTTACTATTTCATCCCACCCTTAGCATGAATATCTTGACTCTGGTTTTCAGAAAAAGGTCCGACTCCACTCTCCATCACATAATCCTAAGTAAGAATTTCTTCTTTCCCCTGATGGACCCCCCTCTCCATTTTCTAAGAGATCCTCCTCCATGAGTATCATACCAAAGGGGTCCCGGACAACAATCTTAGCTACTTCCTCCTCCTCATTGCCTACCCTGGGCATAATGGTTGATTCAGCTTATCAGACATCTTGAGGATATTTTTATTTATTTTATTATTTTTATTTATTTTATTTTATTTGTTTTTGTGGAACTGGGAATTAAATTCAGGGGCATTCTGCCTCTGAGCTACATCTCCAGTCATATTTTAATTTTTATTTTGAAAAAGGACCTCACTATGTTGCTGAGGCTGGTCTTGGACCTGCCATACTCCTGCCTCAGTCTCCCAAGTACTCGGATTACAGATGTGTACCACCACATCTGGCTTTTGAGGCTATCTTTAAAATAAAGCCAGAGGCCATAAGGTGAGCCAGGAATAATTATTTGGCAAGAAGAACTTCTTAATTATCCAAATTTGATGTTGCAGGATATAAGAAAGCACTCTTGTAGCTTGCAGGCCCAGAAGAAGGGACATGGGGCTGGATAGGTGAGTAACTCAGCAAGAGAAAACACCTTAACACTATTTTCAGGGCTGGCCTTTGCAATGAGTTGGCATGATTTTAGAATGGAAGAAAACTGGTATCATCCAATCCCATTCTCCCTGATAACAGATTTCCTTAACCAGAAGACAAAATCTTTCATTGTGCAATTAGAAACAAGTCACAAAAAGAAAGCACATAATATGGAAATATTGACAATACACATAAAGTGCCCTGCTAAATAACAGAATACAAAAAAAAATGAAAAAGAGTTTTTAGAAAACTAAAAAGCAAGAAAGTATCTTCATATCTTTCCTATTGTGAATCCATTTTCTTACCCATTTGTATTTATCTGGATAACTTAAAGTTACTTTACTACATGACTAAAATGAAATAGGGTTTTGTGGGTAAACTTTGGATAACTATTGGCCCTAAAACCATCCAAATGTCTGGATGAAAAATATGTGTCATCCCTTTGAATTGCATTCAACAAAAGGTGCCTGCCAAGGCTGTAATCCAGTCTCCAGGTCTCAGAGCTCAAACAAGCCCTGGTACGATATGCACAGCTCTCTGAGCTGTAACCCCAGACTCAGGGATAAATAATTGAGTGAGGTCTATTTAATGACAATAATACCTGGCCTCATCATTTATGTATGAACCCCTTGTGTTGGTAATTAGAATAATAAGGTTTCATGGGCTTTCAAGAATGCTTTCACAGTTAGTTAAAGGAGCACACTTTGGCCTAACTTACAAAATAGATAATTTACCCATAACACATGATACAACCCTGATTGCACAGAAGAGTTAAGACATGCTATGCTGCCTTTGACACTTTCTCATCCCAGAAAACATGTTCCCCTTCTGGGTTAAGTTGACTTTCCTCTTGTTTTCAGTTTGATAGTATGATTAAGCAATGAATTTATTTTTCAAGTAAATGAAAGACATTTCAAAACTGGTGTTCAGGGAAAGTGTAATCAAACTTGTGCTCATGAGCATTTCCCAGTAAAGGGGTTCAAGGAACAAAAGGCCTTTTTCTAATAAGTACTGACAAAACAAAACAAAACAAAAAATCAGTAGTCCAAAAAACTCTTACTTTTCCTGAAATATGTCTGAGTAATTAAAAACGAATCACAGAGGTAAAAAGTTACTTTAATGTAGAGAGATTGAAAATTAGGATCATAGGTTTCCTAGATAACATAACATACTTAGACTGGTATAATCATTTAAAAACCATCCCAATATTGGAAGTAATGATTCAAAACAAGTGTTATTTTAAAGGAGATACTAGTGGCACAAGCCATATATTTTAGATGCCATATATTTTATAGGAAATAAAGTTTGCATGTGTTTAGTTTAGTCCATGGCAAATAGGAAAAGCACTATAAATAGTAACCATTGTTAACAACAACTGAACTAATAAAGCTGACTTTCAGCTGGGTATAGTGGTATATGCCTACTTGGGAGGTTGAAGCTGGAAGATTGTAGGTTCGGGAACAGCCTCAGCAACTTAGACCTCTGCGACTTAGTGAGAAATTGTTTCAAAATAAAAAATAAAATAAGACTGGGAGTATAGCTTAAGGTAAACTGCCCCTGGGTTTAATTCCCAGTACTGCAAAAAAGAAAAAAAGATAATTTTTTTTAAAAAGCTGACTTTCATTATAATTTCCTAGTATTTAATGGCACAGAAGTAAACTTCAATATTTTCAATTGAATGATTTAACATCAATGAGAAGACTATGGTCAAGTCATGGTTCCTGACTGCGGGAACCTTGGAATCACTGAACGGTTTTTTTGGTTGTTGTTGTTGTTTTTTTTTGGGGGGGGGGGGAGAAGGGTTGCTGGAGATTGAACCCAGCCAGGAGCACTCGACCTCCAAGCTACACTCCCAGATTTTTTTATTTTTTTATTTTGAAACAGCATCTCTCTAAGTTGCTAAGTGTCTCACCAAGTTGCTGATGCTGGCCTCAAACCTGTATCTCAGCATCCCAAGTACTGGGATTACAGGCATGTGCCACCATGACCAGCTCTACATGATGTTTAACAATTCCATAGTCTAAGTCTTCCAAAGCCCCGAGATCACTGAAGACACAATCTCTAGGAGTGAGATACAGATATCAATAGCTTCTAAGTCCTCCCAAATTATTCTAATGTGTAACAACTCAGGGACAAAATTTGAACTAAACAAAATATTGTTTGCTGTTTAACAGGTCTTGTTAAATTGATCAAGCAATTTGGCGAGTTGGTTAAAAAGCTCAGACAGAGATGTAGTTGGTGTCCCCTTGGATTAGATGTATTCTATATAATCTGATATCTGACAATTGCCTTTGGTAAATAACTTTACTTTTCATGTCCCTAGTTCACTCTTTTTTTTTTTTTTTTCTGGAACTGGAGATTGAATCCAGAGACATTGTACTTCCAAGTTAAATGCCCAGCCCTATTTTCTAAATTGTGGAGGGCCTCAGTAAGTAGCTGAGGCTGGCCACGAACCTGCAATCCTCCTGTCCCAGCCTCCCAAGTACTGGGATTACAAACACGCGCCACCACGCCTGGCCTAGTTCACTCTTTATCTTACATCTCTAAAGAGTAACTTCCCGACTAACCATCCAAAATCAAGAAACAAAGAAGAAGCAAACAATTTACATGTGCATTCATATAACCTATTAGCTTGTATGTCTGGTTTATTTTTATAAGGAATATATTACCATTTACATATATATACACACATATATATGTTTATATATATTTACTGTTTACATATTTTAAGTACATATATACTGTTTATATATTATTCAACATTATATATGCATTATATATATGCATAATCCTAACCAATAACTAACCCTAACCCTAACCCTAACACATTCCCAATATCTCTAAATTTTTATCAGCAACAAACATTATAGAGATTTGTGTTTAAAGAGTTATTAAGGCAATGTTTTTCACTAGTTCTGGTGACACTTATGGAGATATCTAAAGCCAGATGTTGGTATTGTTGAATAACTATAGCAAAGCTTGGGCAGGTCCAAATGATATTAAATTCAAAGTTACTACCCCCAGAAATATTTCAGACTTGGGATAACTCCTTTACTCCCTGGGGCTTGAAAACAATGCTTATTTTCATGACTGGCTTAAATGTCAAATAAAAACTCAAACACATATTAGTCATACCCTAAAGCTCAGTCAAGCATCACATGGTAATTGTAGATGAATCAAAGGAGAAAAAACAAAGCTGGGCTTTAGTGATTTAATATATTTAAAAGACAAAAACAAAAGCTTCCTAGATCCTCTTTTTACCTGCTGATTAAGTCTTTTCCTAACTCTACTCTGTACCTCATTGATTTAAAATTCAATTTATGCTTTAAAAAGTCCCTGGTGTTTTAGTAGCAGCAGAAAGAAGACCATCCAGATTTCCGCAGGAGCTAAAAGCAAGTTTTAAATATTAGTCGCAGCTAATAAATTTGCTTTCCTCCATAGGACACTCAGAAATTCCAAAACTACACTATTGTCAGCAGAGACAACTGAAGGGTAGCAGAATATGACACCTCCAAATGTGTCACTTATGTATTATGTGCCATATTATGCAAAAACATGCAAATAATGTGCCCCAAATATGGCACAATGATTATTTTGAGCTGGAAGCAATTGAGAAGCAGATAGAAGAAAAGTTCTCTACATTCCTGCTTTTTCATCTCCATCAGGAAGGACAATCTCATTAGCCCAGAAGGGAACCAGAGAGATCTGAACAACAAATTTTACTTATTAGTCCTTATTTTGCATTAGTTCCCCAATTTGCCACCCTAGAAAGTCAAAGTCCTTTTCCTTTGCTAATTCTCTTAAAATTGATTGTTCTTTTGTTAAAATGCTATTTGGATCCAAGCTCTAACCACTCTTGTGAGCTACTCATCCCTGAGTGGTCCCATGTATGCACTTTGCACATGGTAATAAATTCTATTTTTCTCTTGTTAATCTTTTTTTGTTAGTCTAACTTACTGGGACCCCACCAATGAACCTAAGATGGTGGTAAAATGGATTTTTCCCACCCCCTACACATCATACAATCAAATTACTGCAATGAAGTCTTTCTCAGTATGAAACATTCTATAAGGGTAACTTTATAAATTTCTCTCTAGATCTTCTAATTAAGTCATATAGCAAGGATTTTGTATTTTATTTATTGTTTTGTCTTTTGTCTTAATGAATCAGTTGAGCATGTTATTAACAACACTACTACCTGAAGTTAGGAATAGTCTGTGGGCTGTAGGGTAATAAGCCATATCCCTAAGGCATCCAGGAATTCCCTAGCCTACTATTACTCCTTTGGTGTCTGAGTAGAAATGAAACTTGAGGAGAATGTGACCTTAAAGCTACAAAAGAATCTTAAAATCAAAAGCCCAAGACTAGACAAGTTCAACCTAAGTCTTCAGCTTAATGTTCTCGTCACCAAAGACTTGTAAAATGGTAGTGTTTCCTCGCCTCCTTTATAGTGAAAAGATAATTATCAGAAGTATATAGGCATACTGCTAAAAATATACATTGCCATACATAACTAAAGGGAAGACACAGTCAAAATCCTAGTCAATACACAAATTTATTTTATGTCTATCATTCTTTCATTCTCTCTTTTACTTAGTCATTTTTCCCAACATTTACTAAATGTGTTTTATCCTCTTAGCAATGTGTTAAATATTTGAAAGAAATAAAAGAAGCATGTAGATTCCTTTCTGCAGCTTAAAATTTTCCTAAGAAAAATGAGATGTAGGCTCATAAAATAGTTACACAAGAGTGTGAGACAGGCTTGAAGTGAAAAAGGAGAGGAGAATGGAGACTTGGGAGTTGTTGAAGATGTTGATGAGATAAGAATTAACTGGATTTTATGGGACTGGTAGAATTTGGGTAGGCAGAGAAAGGCATTCCAAGCATCAGTTTGCAGGAATTTCTCTAACAAAGGAGATATTTCAATCATGAGTCATGCACACATTTATATTCTTAGATATACTAACATTCAACTCTGCAAGTCCCTGTACATGGCTAGGTAGACAGAATGTGCTAATTTTGTTTGTCTCATGTGCATTTTAATCAAACTGGTTCTAATGAATTCTGAATACCGTGAAGCAGAATTCTCAGGCCACTGCTTCTGAGTGAGCAGAAACATTCTGCTTTGAATGTATGGTAAAATGTCTCTTCACAATACCTATGCCCTCATATGTAGACCCTTTTAAACATTTCTAAGTATTATGAAATATTTTATCAAAACATTCAGTGGTATTTAGGAGTGATAAATCTAAATTGTTCCAACAGAAAGTCTTCATTTTCTGTTGGAACTAAGTGTTCTGCTTTTGGGGTTGTGAGTAGGCAAGAAATTTTAAATGATGATTTAAATTCATGGTGGTTCTGTCAGCTCTATAAATAATCAGGACTACCTGGTAAACTTGATTGCTTATCACATGACAAATTTAGGTCTGAAGGACTGTCCTAAGCACACAGGTGACAAAATATAGGTGATGTCATCCAGAGAGCACACTATGGCTCTCTTGGCTTTCTGCTGAATTGACTTAGAATCTTACTATTTCATAGTGTCCTTCCATGGCCTCCCTTCTAACTTTTCCTGATTTCTATGGCCCAATAGTGTTCAAGAAATACAACAAAAGCTGGGTACAGTGGAACACATCTGTTCCCAGTACTTGGGAAGCTAAAACAGGAGGATTGTGGGTTTAAGGACATCCTCAGCAATTTAGAAAGGTAATCAGCAATTTAGTGAGACTCTGTCTTAGAATAAAATAAAAAATGGTTGGGAGTGTAGCTCAGAGGTAAAAGGCCCCTGGGTTCAATCCCCACTATAAAAATGGATAGATAGATAGATAGATAGATAGATAGATAGATAGATAGATAGAGAGAAAAAGGTAACAATGGTGTATGCATAAATATAGAAGTTAATTCATCCAAAGAGTCATGTATCTTTACATAGATTTGAATGCATATGTATGAATATACAATATATACATGTATACACAAACACATATATGCATGTATGTATATAAACTCATACACATAAATTGCAAAATCATTATCAATACAACTGTTTGAAATAAGTAATTAATTATTTAAAATTTTCTAATTTTTGTGACTAAACAAAGAAATTTAGATATATTATAGTAGAAATATCCAACTATTATCACTTTTTGCTCTCATTGAATTTATGATATTCTAATATAATGTTCTCCAAACATTTATTTCAGTACATGCATCTTAATAAAGCTCAACCATTTTTATCCTATAACAAGCTTATTTAAGCCCCTCAAAATAGTATACCACTTGCTAGTTCTTCATTATATGCATAAAAATGCCTTGGTTGTTTTCTTATCACAAGATAGATACAACAAAGGGTTATGATTACAGTAAATACCTTACCTGACATCTGTATAACATTTTTCCAAAATAATTAGGACACATTTCTCTGATTATTCTTATTTTGTGCTTATCAGGTACATATTCACTTTCATTTTACTGTTAGTGTATTACACATAATATATTTAAAATCATTCCTAGAGTTTTAAGTAATAATTGTTATGGCTGGATATAGAACGTGCCCTGAAAAGCTCATGAATTAATGTTCAGAGGCGATACAATTAAGTCATAGGGTTGTAATCTCATCAGAGGATAAACCCATTATAGTAGATTTACTGAGTGGTAACCTAGGCAGGTGGGGTGTGGCTGGAGGAGGTGGCTTTTGCTTCTGGCTTCCATGATGTGAGAGCAGAGCCTTGTGCTCTCCCTCTCTCTGCTTCCTGCCACCATGCCCTGGGCTCTGCAGACCTGGCCTGACATGTACTGAAACTCTGAAATCTCCAAGAACTGTGAGCAAATAAGTCTTACTTCCTCTAAATTGTGTGTCAGGTTCTTTGGATCACAGCAGTGAAAACATGACTGATACAATAACTAATGCACTTTTCCTTTTAATCGTCTTTCAGAGATAACATTTATATTCATATAGTCTAATAAAAGTTGTGAAAATTAATATTTACTGATAGCTAAGACACTAAAGAGTATAAGTTCAGTAAGTTGCTATTTATCAAAAATTGTTGGGGGTTAAAATACTCTCAGAAGCTGAGGAAACTGATTCAGTGGGTGTTACCATATATAATACATCGATGATTATACTATAGGGAATAAGGTACAATTAAGATGATAGTGAATAGAGTTGAGGCTTAGTGGTAGAAAGTGTGCTTATCATATTCAAGGTCCTGGATTCAATCCCCAGCACCAAAAGAAGAAAATAATAATAGCAATCACACTTCAATCATCTGAAAGAAAACTTTAGACCTTTCTTATGCTTAGCACTTATCATCATATTGGACTGCTTAAAGAAAAAATCTCTTTATTCGAAACTGGGGTTTTTTTTAATTTTGGATAAGTGAATATTTATGGCAATTAATGAATAATATTGATTGCCAAGAATCTTGAGAAACATCCTTGAATATTAGCATTTTTAGACCCATTTTTTTCAATAGCTAATATCCTTCTAGCATCCACCAGGGCAGATCTTCAGCATGATTTAACTAGGCCATGTGCTTGAGATTTTGATGTGAGCATAAGAGCAATAAATGCCTTCATAACTTTCCAGAAGAAACAGGAACAGCAGCCCTGTGGGCCACTTGCAAAGATTGTCAAATCAATACAAAGACAGGAACATCTTTAGCTAACTCCTAGCTAACTATAGTAAAATGGTGCAGTAAAAGCAAGAAAGATTAAATCATGAGACAACTAAATAAGGAGAAGTATGTATATCATATATTTAAGAGCTGACTTCCTTAACAATTGAAAAAACATCTCCAAAGCATACAAGCCCCCCAAAGAAAACAATAATATTTGCATTTGGATCCTTTTAGTATCCCCTGAGGGAGAATTTAAAAACTTTATTTGAAAAGCACTAGTAAAATTAACCACAATAGTTTGCTAAGTAATCACAGCAATATAGCAAATACCAATAGGCTAAATTCTAAAACATAGAATTGCCAAGGACATTGTTCTTCCTTAATAGAAGTATATAAGGAACAGGCTGGTTATAATTGGAAAGACTAATTCCAATGCAATGAAAAGGATGAGTCAGAAAATTGTGGCAGATGAAGTCTAGTATGAATGTTAGGAGATTTCTGATCTCAATCAAGAACTGATTTCTCTTGAATAAAATGTTTTCTTTGTTTTTTGTTTTGTTTGTGGTACTGGGAATTTAATCCAAGAATGTTCTTCTACCTCTGATCTTTTCTTTTTCAGTACTAGGGATTTAATTTAGGGGCATTCTACCTCTGAGCTACAACTCCCCAGCAATATTTTTATTTTTTATTTTTAAACAGGGTCTTACTCAGTTGCAGAGGGCCTCACTAAGTAGCTGAGGCTGGCAGTGAACCCAGATCCTCTTGTCTCAGCCTCCCAAGTACTGGGATTACAAGCATGCGCCACCACACCCAGCTTATTTTTTATTTTTTAATTTTAAAATAGGGTCTCACTAAATTACCTCCTGCTAGCCTCCTGTAACTGTCCTATCTCAGCCTCCCAAGTAATAGGATTACAGATGTGTGTCAGCACACCCATCTTGTTTTCTTCTTTATGACGAATTTTAAAAAGAAAGAAAGAGCAGAAGGAAAGGAGGAGATGGGAAAAAGACTGAAACTGTGCATGCTCAAAATTTGGAGAAAATTCTAGGGTATAAAATGAGTGACTTTTAGCAGGCCATCAAGATGAAAACTTAGATTTAAAAGTATTAATGCACTTTGGACCTTTATATAGGATCCTGAAATTATAGAATAGTGTTTCTGCTTCTCAGAGGCAGTTCTAATTCAAGCATTTCATTGTTGATTACAGAGTAAATAAAAAATTCTTACTTTAGCCCAAAGGTATCTAAATTTATTTGTCATACCACCCTCTTTTCAGAAAAAATATTTATTCAGTACTTCGCTGGACATCAACCTTTTTTGAGTGAATAAACAGAAAGATGTAGTGACAGATTTGCATTCTCTTATACATGTATATTTTGTGCCAGCACCCCCATGGGGGTGGTATCCCCCCTTGGGGAGCCTATGTACCTCTGCTATCAATTGTTGCAGATTAATTTCCTCTAGCATAAATGCCTTGGTTAATCAAAAGCATTTCTAGATCCTCCAATGGGATGCTAGAGCTGACTCATACTGGCTCAGAAAGCCAGTGATTATTAAACTTCCAGAAATTTCATGATCTGCTTCTTAAACTATTCTTTAACTGCTGGTAGTTTCAAATCAGTCATAATGGGAGCATTTACACTGTGGAAATTGGCAAATGTGCCTTCTTAACAGGCACATTTATTTCCTTTAGTAACCTAGTTGTCCAGGCCTTTTAAACATTCCAGTCATGTTAATGGTTCTCTTGCCTTGAGAATAAGTGTCCAATAACAACAAAAAAAATCACCATTAACATTGTCACCCATACAGGAAACATTAATTGAATGCTTATGATATATCTGGCACTGTGCTAGACTATAAGAAAATAAAGAGCTTTAAGATGAAGGAGCTTTCGTGTCCTGAGAATCTCAAAATCTATTCTGAAAAGAAGATTTATATACAATTCTTTCAAAATGCAGTGCATCTTAACAAGAATCAAACAAATAATAGAGAGAATTTTTTTTATTTCTCTTTCTATAGGAGTTGGCAGAGAAAGGACCTCAGAAGAAAGTTAAATTCAGGCCTGGAAGAAGCACAGGATGACAGAAAGTGGATAATAGATAGGAAAGAAGAGATAAAATATACTTGGCATGTCTAGAGAAGAAGATTAAGCTCATTTAACTGAAAATGTGGTTCAAGTAAATAATGTGATACAACAGAAAAGCCATGATGTTTTGGAGATGGAGAGACCTGGGTTTTAATCTTCACCCTTACAGTTTTAGCTATGTGAGGCCACTTTATCAAAGTCCATTTCTGATTCTTTTTAATCTGTAAAATGGGGATAACTTTCTATTTTCAGTGTTCTTATGAGAAGTAAATAAATTAATGTGTGCAATATCTCCTAGCATAAGATCTGACATCCAAAACATTTAGAGATGATTTTGTCCATCTTCAAAAATTTAAAGTCACCATCATCAATAACTAGTGAGAGTTCAATTTAGAAAAGAAGTTCGAATTCAGGTTGTAGAACTCACTCATTTAAGAAATGAGTGGGCAAAAGCGTCTAAGCTTTGTTAATTGCTGGGGTAATATTAAAGGCTTTAGACATAGAGAACAGGTTCAAGAAATATATAAAAATAATATTTTGGCACAGTTCATAAACACTACCTTAGAGTTACGTATATTTGAGTTCTGTATTGTGAGTTTGCTCTTTTTTTTTTTTTTTGAACCCTTTGAATTCTGCTATTAGAGTACATGGAACTCATAAGAAGTGCTCAGTGTAGATAATAAGCAAGCTCTTAGCTCATAATATTTAGGTAAAACTCATAGGCAGGGTCAATTTCTGAGGCCTGTGACTTGTGCATTACCCAGAACAGATGGACTCTGTGATTGGTCTAATTCTCTGCCTTGCCATCTTAAAGTTGTTAACAATTGAAATTCTTTAATTTTTGAAAAAATGGTCTCCCATTTACATTCACTAAATTCTGTAAACTATGTAGCTTGTCCTCTATAAGAGATGTATTAAATATAGTTAATAACTGAACAGGTGGTATCTAATACACAGCCATAATTGATGTGTTCAACACAAGGAGTAGGTAAGTTAGTAACCTGTAACACATACCAAAGGCAAACAGAAAATAAGGTACACAAATAAGAATATTGTGATTAGAAAAGAATGGAAAGACCAGGTCATGTTCCTGCCACTTTGGGCCTGAATTCCTGTCTCCACTAACCTTACTACTCACTGGTGTTCACTGCTCTCACACGTGCTTTGCCCAAGAAATGCAGAAATAACCCATGGCATTTCCAAGGGCTGACTCACAAGCTACTTCTATGGTCAGGTATACTCATCCTATGCCATTCCAAGAGAGCAAGCACCTGTGCTTTGTCCAAGTGATCTTCATTCTGCATATCCCTTGAGGATCTCAGTCCTTTTAGTCACACCTTCAACAGGATGAGAGTGACAGATCAGGTGGATGTTGCCAAATCCAGAATACAGAACTGATCTCCTGTTGCACACAATCCTACTCTATTGCCACTCTGTCCCCAGTGTGTTAATTTATCCCATCCCTTTCCTCTTGCTCATGCTGTGCTTCATATGACCTTAATAAACCATGTGACTTAGAGTATTTTAATTTTTCCTGAGCCTTTCAGACCTGTGACCTCTAGGAGAGCTTGCCTATTAGTGGACCCAGAGACCATGGCCTCATGGTAATTTTCGACCCAACAACTTCAAATCATATTTTCATCACTTGTTAATTATCTGACAATAAACAATTGTCTCCTCAGAGATTCAGTTTCCTTATATGTAAAGTCCAAATAATAGGATCTACCTTGAAGTAGAATTGAGAGGAATTGGAACTGTGATAGTAAAATAATAAGTAACATGTGTTAAGTGACTACTCTATGCCAGACACTATTTTTAGTGCTTTTTGTCTATTGACTGATTTAACTTTTTCTATAAGCCTATGAAGTAGTACTATTTTTATCCTTACATATACTAAGGAAACTGAAGATGAAGAAGTTAAGAAATTTGCTCACAACATACTGCTTGATACTCAGTGTTCAGTATAGACTTATTAACTAGTAGAAAAACTGGATTTCAATATTACATTTTGATGGAAAAAGTTCTGATGGATTTATTATCTATAGGTTCTCCATTCGTCACATGAAAAAAAAATCACTCTACCCCAGATAATGTGATATATAAGAACCAAAGGCCTATGTTTAAAAAGAACCCAAAATGGTACCAAAGTAGTTGAAGTGTGTGTTAGTGGGTGTATACCACTCTTTTTGTTTTGTTTTTGTTTTTTGTTTTTTTGTGGGGTTTTTTTTGCGGTACTAGGGATGGAAGCCAGAGCATTCTACCTCCAAGCTACAACCCCAGTCCTAGTTTTTATTCTTTATTTTGAAACAGAGTCTCACTAAGTTGTGGAGATCCTGACTAAGTAGCTGAGGCTGGCCACAAACTTGCAATCCTCCTGTGTCAGCCTCCCAAGAACTGGGATTACAAGCATGTGCCACCACGCCTGACTTATACCACTCTTAAAAGTCTTCTTGTGTGGAATCTTTCATTCCTTCAAAATATCAGATGAAGGAAATGCTTTTTTAAACTGATGTATAAACTCATGAAAAGCTTAAGCCACAAGAAAACTGGGGAGGAAAGGCAAGGCTGGAAACCTAAGGGGTACCTTTTACAGATGGCTCAAGCAGAGGAAATCAACCATGGTCCCTTCTCACTTTTCTAGACATATATTAGGTCTCCCAACCAAAGACTAAAACAAAATTAAATTAAAAATCAACAAACAAAAGAAGTGCTATAGTATAAAAGGAGACTGAGCAAAGAGGAAGATTACCTTAATGGCTAGCTGACAGCTTCAAGCACCTGTTAAGTGTAAATGAAATCCTAAGGGTAACTTTCTTGGCTTTATTGGGTGTCTCATTAATAAATCACCAGGCATAGTCAGCCAGTGGACAACTACCAGAAACACTGGGTCAGGGCGCTACATAGCTCAGAAATTAAAGCAGTCAATAGAATAGCCACATGAACATTTTTGTGACTAAAATATATCATTTTAACTTGTGTTTTTCTAAGAGCCAATGCCACGAAAAAGTACACTTAGAGTACTCTTGTACCCTAGTAGGCAGATTCATAAACTATCAGAATTGTTCTCTCTCAAAATAAGCATTTTTAAATATCCAGGTAAGTGTTGTTTTAGCCTGTTCCTTATTTTGATAGCCACAGAAGCATTCGTTCTTCATATAAATACTTCATATAGAAACACCTTGTGTACAAGAGACATGGCAGGTCTCTTCTGTTTGATTCTGGCACATGGCTAAGTGGTCCTCTCTCTTACCTCTGCCTCCCTGGCCCAGAACTGATTTCACCAGACCACTTGACCTCTGAGGACAGCAGTTGGAGAACGATGGGCCACAACCCAAACTCTTGCTTTATAAATAAATAAACTGAAGCATAAAGAGGTGAAGTCCACAGGAGCTCTTGGATCAGAGTCCAATCTCTTCATTTTCAGGCCAAAACCTATTCTACCATAACAAAATAAAGTAGTAGCAACCGTTTTATTTAGGTTTAGTCCTGAGAGCTTTTAATCTACTACATCTAATGTTCTGATGTAGTTAAAGGTCTTAGGTTTTAGGATGAGTAATAAATAGACCAGTTACTTTCCACCCAGGTGTTTTATTTTACCTGTGGCAGCTGCTACCATGTTAGTACTGCCACTTTTTACAGATAGAAAAGATCTAGTCATCCAACTGCCAAGGTAAACTTATGAACAACTGAAAAAACAGAATATACTTAATAGTCTCACTGATAGATATTTTGAAGTTAGGTAACTAATTACAAAATTTGGAACGGACTTTCAGATAAATGGAAAATATACCACTATTTTCCTTTCTCCACCCCCACTCCACAACCTACATATTCTTACCCACTTAGTAAACTGTGCACTGAATATCTTGCTTAATGCTTTCTATTCCTGAGAGTTAAAACAGTGACTCTCAATCCTGACCTTGTATCAGTGACTTTTAGAGTAAAAAATAAACATACACATTTGGGACTAGGCACATCTACCCCTCTACCCAGAAGTTCTCATTTACTAGATTGTAAAGCTATATATATATATATATATATATATATGGGAAACTATTAGCATACATCAAAACATACAGTGAAAAACACTGTTCCACAGCAATAGGTGAAAGGAGGTGGCTTCTTTTCAGCTGTATAGAGCCAAATCCACTGCCTTGAAAACACTGAGCTCCAGTTTCTGCACCATGTTTTAGAGTTCGTACGAATTCACCACCATTTCATAGAGCTTCTTCACTATGTAGCAACTGCTTATATTAATCCTTTAACCTTATTCACTGCAGAACTCATATTCCTAATGGTAGACGTTGCTTAAAAATGCGGGAACAATCCTTGAACCTCCACAGCATCGTTAGAATCATAGGCTGACATTTCTGAAGTTTTATTCTACCCTAACCTTGTCTAAAACCTGTTTTAGAAGTCTCAAAAGTGTTTCAGAGTCCAGAGCCAGAAAGGAAGCCTTGGAAACCAAATACAAATCCAAACCTGTGATCAAAACATCTGTTCCAATAATTTTGAGCCTGTGTCTTAGATTTCATAGACTTAGCAGGAGAGAAAACTGGAGGCTAATTCTGGGAATAACATAATCCTTAGAAATGCTCTCAGAGAATGTATTTCTCTGACAGAAATGAAGAGTGGAGGGGAAGCTGGCTTAGCAATTTTGACGTAGAGGAGCCCTCCCTACAAGCACTGTTAAATAGTGACTATTTGTTCTGATAAGACAATTGGAGTCCATGGGGGATTCCAGTCCTCAAAACAGCACTCAAAAGCCCACAAAGAGACACAGGTGGAGTGCTTTAGTAACCAACAGCTTCATCACAGAGGCTGATACCAAGGGCTGCCCATGGCTCTGGCATCTGCTGTGCTGAGAGCTAGGGAGCCAGAAAGCAGGAACTACTTGGAGAGGGGAGGGGGGCATGGAGAATCACTACAAGACAGTAAGCCTCGCTGACAGGTAAGCAGCCACAGTTGTTTCTTCTCTGGGCCTAAGTGTGTGCTTCCATTCTGTGAACTGACTTTGGCTTTGTTGTTCTGAATCACTGTCTTGGTAACGTTCCTGGCTTGCTCCCCAGATGCCCTGGTGGGAGGCAACAAATCTGAATGCCCACAAGGTCCAGCCAAGCAGAATAAACAAGTGATGCAGATTCTTTGGAAGCTGTGCAAACTCAAGGAGTGAATGCCCTATTCATAGGGGACAGTCCTTGCTTAGCCCCAGCTGTTATTTTCATGTAGGAATGTGGGACCCAATATTCTACTTGTCCATGAGAAGCTGCATATCTAATTTTTAAATGTAACATCTTTCATATCTAAAAGGTAGACTTAAAAGAAAAAATACTATTATTTAAAAACCAAAAAAGGTTTAAATTGGTAAAGACTGTTAACGATGCTTTGAACAATAAAGAAATAATTTTAAAAAGGAAAAGAAAGAAAAAACCATGTGGGCCAAATAAAAATATCTATGATACAGATTCAGCCATACTCCAATCTTCAACCTCTGCTCCAGGGCCAGGGCCTACTGTTGCCCTTCTTTTCATCTCCATTCCCATTTCTCTAAGCCTCTAAAAACTCCTTAATTTTTGCTTTCTAGCCCAAGGCCCTAGACCCTGGAATCTGTTACAATACTACCCGTAGGGTATGTTTTGGCAGATTTAAGAGTGCACTGGCCCTGGATTCTGCCAAATTGTCAAGATATTCTCTATTTCCTTTTGTTGGAACCTCAAAATCTAGTAACTAATCCAGACTATTACCAATGTGTCATCATTCCACAAGGCTCCTGAGGTTTGCCTATGGTTACGTCTTCCCCATCCAGCTCTGCCAGGTCCTAAACCCTCCTCTATTTCCCCTGCCACACTGCAGGTAATAAGGAACCATCAAGTATGTTCTCCACTGAAATAATCATTACAATTGTGTTTCCCAGCTACCTGGCACCATGCTAAGTGTTTTATGTGAATTGTCTCATTTTTTGTTTCCAATAACCCTGGAAACAAATATATTTCATAAGGAACCTAAAACAGAGGGACTATACATCTCATTCAATTTTTCACTGCCATTAAATTAATGATCTGGGATTTGAACTCAGGTTTAAAGCCCACATCTACTCTACAGTCATACATAGGAGTTGTAGGCAAGAGTGGGGGTTGGGGAGGGGTTTTTACACCTCCATGCTCCTGGGTATCCTTCCTCAATTTTATGCTTTGAAAATTTCACAATGTTATCACTTTCCAATTTTAGAACTTTCTATATATACAGTTACCTATGATTTCTGGATCATTAATATTTCAAAATATATTTGGGGATTTTGTGGGCCATTAACATTTCAAAATATATTTTAGGGGCTAGATTTGGGCTGCCAAGTTTCTATTTTTCCAAGTAAAAATGCTTCTAAATCTACGAGTTAGTATCATTATTACTTCATTAAATAAAAACTATTTCAATACACACATACACACACACACACACACACACACACACACACAAATCAGTAGCTCCATGAAAAAAGTAGTGCCACTTGCCATTGCCTTCACTCATAGTGGGTGTGTACACGCTGAGTTCCCCATATTTGGAACTTAGAAAATCTTAATATTATAACTTAATAAAGTTATAATATTAAGGTTAGATCCCAGAAGACAAATCTCGAATTCTAGAATATTTCCATTTTATTGTGTTTTGGGGTTGTGTGTGTGTGTGTGTGTGTGTGTGTGTATGTGTGAAAGAGAGAGAGAGAGAGAGATAACTGAGGTTCTAGGAAGTTAAATGATTTCCTTAAATAACACACAAGCTCTTGCAGAGCCAAAACTAGAAGTGAATTATACTAATACCTACTTTATTCATCACCAGATACAATGACACTGTCCTATCATTTTTAACTGCATTATTAGTAGAAATAGATTTGGGAGAGGATAGTTTTAGAAACTTGCCACTATTTATAAAAGTGTGTGTAAAAAATATGTGTCAAAATTGAGAGATGCAAACATAGTGGTCAATACAACTATCTACTCTGTCTCCCCCAACCATTAGGACAAATACATATAGTGTGATCATCAAGGAAGAATCTGCTCTCATCTCCCAGAAAGGAGTACACAGTTAATTTTTGTATTTGGGAAGTTTTTAAGTCTCTGTGCTCTGAGTATGTTTGTACCCATATCATCAGTCAACTTAAGATTGAAATTGGGTCATTGACATATTACCAAGAACTAGGTATTAGCATTAAATCCTATATACCATTCTGTTGGCTTAGCATCCTCCCTGTGCTTTCATGAGCTGATTATATATCTACATATATGACTATGTGCATCATATGAGTGTCATCATATATGTGATATATATAGCACTACAGAACTATCTTTAAAAAATAGCTAATACTGAGAGGACTGTGGAGAGCAATATCAGGGAAAATGTTTGTACATATAAATAATGACAACATACTTGAGAACTTCAATTTTCTTCTCCATCTTCCAAGGTTTGCATTTGACAGTAGCAATCATTTGTCTATTCTCATCTAACTGTGCCTTTAATCGTTCCAATTCCTCTTCATCAATTTCTTCTTCTTCTTCCCTTTAAAGAAAAAACAAAGCATAAGATTAAGCTTTGTTGACTTCCAAACTTACAAAATTAATAATATGAGGTATTCACCCCTTTTTTGTTTTAAACTTCGATATATCTGGTCAAAGCCAAGACCCCAAAGCATTAGAACCCATAGGTGAACATAGATGCAGAATGACTGAATTATTGTACCTTTAAACAATAGTGTTTGCATTCTGACATCCTGAAAGTAAACTGTCCTTTTATTTCCACAGCCTTACGCTGTCAGAATTGGAAAATCTATGGAAAAAATAGTTACAGATCTATCAAGATATTTCCCACCCCTCTTTGTTCCTCTGTACATTTTCCCTCCCTAATTTTACATTTAATTTAAAAACTTGATTTTTCAATAAGGATAGTAAATTAGAAGTGAAAATGTCTTTGGAGTGCCCTTAAGTTTTTTAAGATAGCCCAGTCTCAAGAGAAAGAAAGATAAATTGAAATAGGGAAAAAAAAAACAAAAACTATTTCTCAAAGGTAACCTAATCTGTTAATTAAACTAAAAACCTAAATTGATAAAATTCAACTTGAAATATATTATGTGGAAGCAAATCCTTTGAAGATACCTTCAAAGGAATTTAGTTTCAAAAGAATGAAATATATATTTTCTGTGTTCCTAGTATTACAAATATAGTACAAGATCCAGACCTCAAGAAAAACAAAATCTAAGCATGAGGGGAAAGATTTAAAATGGAGAAATGTAATACTATGTTGTAGAAATCACTTTTTTAGTAATAGATTGCTTTGGTTATTAAGCTGTTGTCTCAATTTCAAATACATCTTTCAATATGTAATATTGTGGTGTTAGGGCTAGGACTCTGTAAGTCATATTTTTGCTTTGTCAGCTGGACCAGTTGTAACCCTGATTACTGAGGTTACTAAGAAGGGACTATGTCTTTCCTGTAGATTCCTGTCTGCTTCCATGGGTGTCACTCCAGGAGCCAAAGGGCTTTCCCATAGCTGCAAACAAGTCTAGTTGTCCAATTCTGCCAATACTAGCAGGACCAGCTTCATCACTTCTCCCAAGGAACCAGACCTCTGGGTACCAGCCACTCTGCAGAGGTCTTCAGCTCCCTAGGTTTCTCTGCTAGACTTTTTTTTTTTTTCTGCTAGACTTTAAATTTTTCATTTCAATCCTTTCCATTGTTCCTCCAGCCTTTGAGTGGAAGCTGCTTTCTATAATTGTTATCACCATACTGGGTTCTCTCCTTGCCTTTTCAGTAGCCTAGATTACAATTCTTTTATTTATAACTCCTAACAATTATCTTATTAAATTCTCTCTTTTCAATTAGTTGTTGAAATTTCTTTTCCTCACTAGGTCCTAACTGATAAAGAAATTATAGGCTAGTCTGTGCTACCCTGAGACATATTTCGTTGCTCATGCATAGATACAGTAAGAATAAGACATTTATCTAAGCTCATGCATAGATACAGTAAGAATAAAAGCAATTTTAAGTGATTAAGCATAATATAGGAGGACATATTCATAGTTTTGTAGCCCATCCTAGGAAATGACTTTATAATATCCCTTCTTTGCTGTCAATTCATAGTTTTTAATCATGCCATGATTAATGAAATGAAAATTTATATTAACCTTCTAAAATAACACTTCCTATTGATAGTCTGCTCTTTGAACAATTCAAATATTTTGCTTAGAGTAGTAACCCTGGTTGAAAAGAACTATGCATGTACACTCTACTAACATACAACTCTGCTTGCCATTGGGTTGGTTTTGCTTTAATTATTTGGTGTTTAGTATGTAAAACCTCATAATGTTCTACAACAATGGAAAAAAAAACTTGAGAGGTTTTGTACATCTGTATTCACAGTTGTTTGTTTCTTTTTAATTTGCCAGTTTTTGTCTTAGAAGGGAAAATATGTTTTAATAAAAATAATCAAAATCATTTCCCAGTAGATGTAGATGTCTAAATTGTACAGACAACTAGTTTTCTAAAAACAACTAAAGAAAACTAGAAAAGTTAAAATATAATACATGCAGAGAAACTATCAAGAATAAAGTCAGCGAGGAAATTAAAAGGCCTTCATAATTTATTATGTGATATTTTAGTTTACCCATCCTCCAAAATAATTCTTCATGTAAACATTTTAAACTTTTACATTACTGAGTTTCCATTTATTTAGGAATCACATACAAAATAGCATCTTACTTAATCAAATATCATCAAAGAATAAGAGAATGAGCTCCTCAATACGTGGATTCACATGGTATCAATGTTTATTTCTTTACTTGCCCACTTTCCAAAACCATTTAATAGGAGCTTTTCTAACACTGATTATATATTTTAAGTGTTTAGCATATCCAAATTCAATAATTCCTTTAGAAATATAGGAAGTATCTTCACTAATTCCTTTTCTATTTAGGCCCATGAACATAATTTTTACTTCTCTGAGATTTTTGTACTTCTCTGGCATATATACACGATCTTATTTCATAATAACTTGTATTTAATGGCCTCTCCCTTATCACATTATGAATTTGTGGAGCTAGAAATATATTTATTGAATAAATCCATATGTATAGAACTTTCCTGGATGGCTTTGGGTTAGCAATCTAAACCAGTGTTTGAAGTCACATAACAGTGCTCTGCAGAATTAATATATATGGGAAGACATTTATCCTATACAAAAGGGTTCCAGACTGGTATATTTTTAAAGTCTTTATTTTTAATTGTTTATTGCTTCCAAGTGGATCATGCTGTGTTTCAGGGTACAGTAGCTGACAGATAAGTTACCTTCAAATATGCAAATAATTAAAATATTACTCTCAACAGCAATATAGGAAAACTGCTTCTTTAGGCTCCACTCAAAGAAAAGGCTAGTCATATTAAAAAGATATAGCATACATATGCTTCATCTTCTAAATTTAGGGCTAATCTGTACAAGAAAGACTTTCTAGCTTAAGTTTGATTAGACAACAGTTGTTAGGAAAAAGAAGGCATAATATGCTAAATTTCTCACTACTAAGAATATATTATTCTCTTAAAACTAGGTCAGGAAAAGCCTGTAATATTATTAGAAATACTCCAAAATGTATAACAAGGCAGTATTTTTTGGCTGTCTCCAAAGATAGCCTTACAGTCTGAGTTTTAGATGGTTTCAAATGCTTTATCCATGCAAAAGAAATTCCCTGAGGCGTTGCTTGAATATTTAAATAAAAAAGACCCTGAATTAATTAACCTAAATAAATATGCCCTGAGTTGCCTACTAATTTTCCTCAAAATATAGTTGCTAACAAATTTTCCTTTAAAAAAGATTCTCATCTTCAAGATAAACACTAGAAAATGGACCCTAAAATACTGGTCAGAATTAAAGGCCATCATGAACAACTGAAGATGATACTATTTAGAATAGATATACAAATTGAGGCAATAGTACTATAATTTGCAAAATCTATGAAGACAAAAGCTTAGCTATGTGGAGGAGTAGGGAGAAAGGGAGGCATACTCAGAGGCTTCTTGGACTTCTCAGTATCAAAATGAGAGTGGAACCAGTTAAGGAGAGTCATTGTCATATGAAAAAGATACAGCTGACTCACATGGCCCTATTTCCTCAAGGTTGAACATTTGACATGAGGGCCCTAACAGCACCAGGACAGCAAAGCTCAGCTTACCATTTTAGAGGGAATTTTCTGAGGCCTAAGTAAGAAAAAAAGCAAATTCTGGAGCACAACCTGTATCATACATACATTTATTGGTGAAATTTTATAGTGAAATACCACTGTCAGAAGGCACAAACTTGCTGGGAGTGGTGGCGCACACTTGTAATCCCAGCATTTGAGAGGCTGAGACTGGAGGATCCAGGTTCCCAGCCAGTCTCAGCTACCTAGTGAGGCAGTCCGCAACTTAGTGAGACCCTATTTCAAAATAAAGAATAAAAAATAGACTGGGGGTATAGCTTGGAGGTAGAATGCCCCTGAATTCAATCCCCAGTACTGCAAAAAAAAAAAAAAAGGCACAAACTTTGTTAATAGGACATATTACTGTATAGTAACACTCCTAATAATCATAATATTACAAGAGACTTAAAATTGTGTCACATTTTATTTTTCAAGGAAAAAAGCAGCTTGAAAGGATAATACAAATAAAAAAATCAGACTCAAAATTTAAAGCAATTGATGATACTCCAAAAATAGAGAGAAAGAGAGCTTGGAGAGGAGGAAGAAAAAGAATAGGAGAAGGGAAATTTAAAAACTTAAATAAACTAAAATGTAAAGTAGAAGAGAGTAGAGTTGCTTTTATTTTAAAAGGAAACATCATCTATTAATGCTAAGTTTCTCTACCTGACAAAAGTTTTGGAGCTGCATTTTAAAACTGTTATTTATAAGGAATAACATAATAGAGGCATGGAACACTGCAGTGCTTCATCTCCGGAGTATAGATGAGAAAGTTCCTCATCATCTAAAGTCAGAGGAGTGTTTGGATTCCACCGCCTTGTGGTGATCACACAGCCCTATTACCTTCAAGTAGCAGAATAGGTTGGCTGTTCCTTTTAGTCTTTTCAAAGAGATCTAGGTTTTCTATTATTAGATGTGTTTTATGGGTACCTGTTTACTTTCTACCTGCCATCTGCAAATTTTCAGAAAGCCAAGTGTATTACTCAAGTTTTTGTCATAGTGACAAAAAGCTGAGTAAAACAACTTAGAGGAAGAAAGTTTCTTTTGGGCCCACAGTTTCAGAGGTTTCAGTCCACTGTCAGCTGGCTCCATTGAGCCTAGAGTGAAGCAGAGCATCAGGATAGAGGGGTGCAGTGGAGGAAAGCTCCTCAGCTTGTGACAGCTAGGAAGCAGAGAGAAAGAAAGAGGGAAGAAGAGATGAGGGACAAGAAATACCCTTCCAGGGCATGCCTCCAGTGACCTACTTCCTCCAGTCATGCCCCACCACCTACAGCTTCCATCACTTCCCAGCAGTCCCTTCAGCCATCAATGGATTAATCCACTAAGGAGGTCAGAGCCCTCAGGATCCAATTGCTTTCCAAAGCCTCACCTCTGGGAATCACTGCATAGAGGAACAAGCCTTTAACACACGAGCCTTTGGGGAAACATCCCATATTCAAGTCATAACACCAAGGAAAGAGAATTATTTTCTTGGACTTTTCCTAGCCAGCATTTAATATATTATGCCATACAAAGTTCACATTCAGTTAACTAAAATGTTGGAACTAAAAAATGCTGGGCTATATCAAAAAATGAAATGATAACCTCAATCCTGTATAGCAGAAGCCAATATGCTTTCTTTCTGGAAAGACTCAAACAGTTTATATTTTAGGCTCTGAGTGCCACATACAACTCTGTCCTATGTTCGTCCTTGTTTTTTTTTTACTAATAACCCTTTAAAGCCATCCTTAGCTATTGAACTGTATTTAGCCATAGTTTGCCAACCCTTCCTCTGTAAGGTAAAGTGATTTGGGCTCACTCTTTATGAATTTTCTACTTAACCTTGATAACAATGTATACAATTATGAGATAATTTTCAATATCTATATTAACTATAAAATTTTAATGACCTATGACAATTTAAATCTTTCATAAGGGAATTTCTCAGAGCCCATTTTTAGTATAGATTTATTTTTAAATTCTATCTTAATTATTAAAATACATTTAATTAAGTGAAATAAAGTGGTAGAATCAGTTTAAGTCTGGATTTCTAAAATTAGTTTTAATTACTAATTTTAAGACCAAGAAGTACGTAAGAGGAGTGGTCTTCTTTCAATGTCAGGTGCTTTTTAATCAGTAATGCTTTCAGTTATATATCAGGACTAACTTACGCTCCTCGTCTCAGCCTCCTCCTTCTTTCTTTCTCTCTTGCCTTTCTTGTTTCTTCATCCTCTGGTTCAGGCTCTGGGTCATCTTCCCTAATAACATCTCTGGTCCGTTTCCTCTTTGGTCTCAAGCTTTCTCTTCTGGGTAGTTTATCTTCCTCTTCCTCACCTAAACACATCAGTTGATAATTCAGTGAGAAACATCAGAAAGTGCTTTCTTTCTACCAATTTTACTTTTTTTTAATAATCAATGTTACACATCCCCAACCACAGTCCCACAAATATCATTGTCTATCACTTAAATACACTTATTTAGATTTTCATTTCCTTTGTGGTTCTTACACACAAGTATATGAATATGAATCCTCAAATTTTATTAACCATTCTAGTTCCAGTCTTCATTTAATTGTGTAACTAGATGACTTGGAGTTTAGTATCATACCATGACTTCTAGGATTATTCAAATCAAGTCATATTTAGAGGTTACAAATCTAACATACTGATGGAGCTATAAGCCACTATATGTTTATCATCTCTTCTATCTTTGAACAAAGAACAGCAATTATGAGGAAGTGCTGTAAGTTAGAATAATTTTAGAGAAATTTATTCCCTTAAGATTAGTCTCAATTATTTACATTCTTCTATGATTATTTTCATTTTTATTTTATTCATTTTTTAGATTGGAGGTCTCACTATGTTGCTCAAACTGGACTCAAGATTTATAGGATCAAGTGATTCTCCTGTCTCAATTGGACTCTTAGGTTAAGTGATCCTCAACTGGACTCAAGTCCAGTTGCTCAGACTGGACTCAAGACTCCTAGACTCAAGTGATCCTGCTGCCTCAGCCTCCCAAATGGCTGGTATTACAGGTGCACACCCCCACATCTAGCTTATATTTATTCTTGGCTGCAAATATTTTTTTTCTTTTCCTACAATATTTCTTTTCCCTTCCTTTTAAAAAATTTGTAGTATACACATTTACTTGATTCACTGGTAAATTCCACCAAACATTTAAAAAAGAATTAATGTCAATCTTTTTGAAACATTTTTTAAAAATAAAGAGGAGGGAACACCTCTAAACTAGAAATATGAGGCCAGGATTACCCTGACAACAAAGAAAAAGACACTATGAGAAAAAGAAACTTTTGTCATAATGTTCCTGATGAATATGGATGCAAAAATTCTCAACAAACTAGCAAATAAAATTCAGTAACATATTGAAAGAATTACACATACCCTGATTGGTGGCTCATGCTTTTAATCCCAGTACTTGGGAAGCTAAAACAGGAGGATTGTAGGATCATGGCCAGCCTCAGCAAATTAGTGAGGCCCTCTGCAACATCACAACACTCTGTTTCAAAATAAAAATAAAATAGGGCTGGGTATATAGCTCAGAGGTAGAATGCCCCTGGGTTCAATCCTCAGTACCGCAAAAAAACAATAATAATAATAATAATAATAATAATAATAATAATAATAATAACAACAACATAAAATAGAATAAAGTACCTAGAAATAAATTTAACTAAGGAGGTAATAGACTTGTACCCTGAAAACTATAGAATGTTGATTAATTAAATTAAAAATGAGACAAATATATGGAAAGATATACATATTCATGGATCAAATGATAATATTATAAAAAAATTATACTACTCAAAGATTCAACACAATCTCAATCAGAATCTCAATGGCATTTTTTTACAGAAATGGAAAAATGAATCCTAAAGTTTATATAAAACCACAAGGGATCCCAAGTTGCCAAAACAATCTTGATTAACAATTTAAAAAGATAGAAGTCTCATACTACCCAATTTTGAAATATTTTACAAATATACAATAATAAAAATAGAATGCTACTAACATTAAAAATATACATATAGACCAATAGAACAGAACAGAGAGCCCAAAAATAAGCCCATGTATTTACAGCTAAGTAATATTTGATAAGGGTGCCAGAAATACACAAAGGGAAAAATAATAATTTCTTCAACAAATGGAATTGAAAAAACTGGATATCTAGATGCAAGAGAATTAAGTTAGACCCTTACTTTATGTCATATATAAATATCAATTCAAAATATATTAATCTGAAACTGTAGAGTTCCAAAAAGAATTCATAGGAGAAAAGCTTCATGGGAATAAATATTTGTAAACTATATACCTGATAATGGTAATATGAAAATGCATAAAGAACTCCTATGACAAAAGAATAAAATATAAATAATAGTAGTAACCCATTTCTAATGGGTATGTCTATAATGACATATAAGCTGAAAACATTTATGTGAAAAGTTGTTCAGCATCACTAACCATTAGGAAATACAAATCAAAACTAAAATGAGATATTAGTCCCCATTTGTTAAGATGGCTATTATCAAAAATACAAAGTACAAGTACAAGGATGTGGAAAAATTGAACTTTTGTACAATGTTGATGGGAATATAAAATGGTACAGCTAGTATGAAGAGTATGGAGGGTCCTCAAAAAAATAAAGTAGGAAATAAAAATACCATATGACTTAGCCATCCCAGTCTCAGGCATGTATTCAAAAGAATTGAAATCAGGCTCTTGAAGAGATATTGTTAGTCTCATGTTAACTGCAGCACTATTTACAATAGCCAAGAAACAACCTAAATGGCAATCCGCACACAAATGGATAAAGAAAATGGGGTATATGCATACAATGGAATATTCAGCCTTTAAAATGCAGATAATCCTGCCATATGTGACAATGTGGAGGAACTTTGAGAAGATTAGGCCAAGTGAAATAAGGATGACACAGAAATAATGCATGATTACACTGATCTGGGGTATATAAATTACTCAAACTAAGAAGCAGAAAATAGAGTGGTGGTTGCCTAGGGCCAGGAAGAGAGGGAAATGGGGAGTTTTTGGTTAATGGACATAAAGTTGAAGTTACTAGAAAAAATGAGTTCTAGAGATCTGCTGTCCAATATTATGCCTGCACAGTTTTCTTGATCCTTATATTCCACATTCTTTGATTCAACAAATTTGTTTGATTTTTTTTTCCCCTTTCGGTATTGGAGATTGAACCCAGGGGAATTCTACCTCCGAGCTACACCCCCAGCCCTATTTTGTTTTATTCTTTTTTATTTTGAAACAGGGTCTCACGAAGTGTCAGAGGACCTCACTAAGTAGCTGAGGCTGGCCACGAACCTGCGATCCTCCTGTCTCAGCCTCCCAAGTACTAGGATTACAAGCATGTGCCACCATGCCTGGCTGAAAATATTTTTTTAATTGTGTCTTTATTAAATGTGTACAAACTTTTTTCTTGTCATTATTCCATAAGCAATACAGTATAACAACTGCTTCTAGAGTATTTACATTTTTTAGGCATGAAAAGTAATTTAAAGATGATTTAAAGTATAACGAGAATGTGCATAGGTTATGTGAAAATATTATGTAATTTTATATGAGACATGAGCATCTGCCAGATTTTAGTATCCCCTAAGTTCCTAGGACCGATATCCTGCAGATCCCAAGCAATAGTTAAAGATAACAGTACTATAATGTGCACTTAAAATTTTGTTAAGAGGAAAGATCTCATATTATGTGCCAGATAACAATTAAAAAGAAAGATATTGAAAACTTATTTGTGAATTTGATTGTGTTGCAAGATGACCCACAGAGATGCACCAGACTCCATTGTGCCAAAGAGGTCACTTTATTTTCCAGCTGCTGGCTGGCCAGGACGAGCAGCCTAAAGACTGTCCCATGAAACTTTGGTGTAGGACAGTTTTGATGTAGGATAGAAGAAATAATTTAGGCAAAAAAGGAGACATTGGGAGGGAAAGGAAAAATATAGTTTTTTAAAATCTGGAGTTTTAAAAAAGTTCCACATCCTAATCCCCAAAAGCCCTGCCCCCACCTAAGTCAGAACAAAAGGACACTGGAAATTTACAGCAAAGGGCAGGCCCATCTTGAAACCTAAGAAAGAGGTGGGCCCAGCTTGGACCACCTACTTCTCGCCCACCTATACCTGAAGAAGGAGGAGGTCCAGACTTCTTTTGTGCCCACCCCTCTTAAAAGCCTATAAAGGAAAGGAGTTAACCACGCCTCGCTCTCTTGGGACCTGGGAAGCACATCAGGACAGGAAGATGCCAGCTCACATGTATTTCTCCTCTTTCCATTATTTTCCTAAATAAATTCCTACTTTTTGTTCCTAAATGGCACGTGTTAAAATTCTTTTTATCACGGATGCCAAGGACCCACGTGTGGGACCCGGTATCCCACAACAGTTTTACACCCTTTGGTTACAGAGTTGGAGGTATGGAAAAATCATTGCATTTTTTTACAAATCAGGTGCTTAGGACACACAGCTTATCTTATTTAAAAAGCTAATAGCAGTTAACATTCCTTTTTACATACTGGTTTAATTCCTGTTTGCCCCTCCAACCTTTAGTCAAAAGAGGGCCAGGAGAACTTGCCTAAGACTTTTACCAAAAAATGGATACATGCTGTTGCAATTGAATAACCATGTCTAGAACACTCTATTCCACAACACCAGAATACATATTTAGGGCACATTAAACATTCACCAGAATAAATCATATTCTGGGCTATAAACAAGTGTACATTTAAGAAGGTTGGCATCATATTGAGGAGGTAGAAAAGAAATAGGCAGGGCCGATTATGTAAAAGACTTAATTTCCTGAGAGGCAACAGATGCTAACTAACTCCCAAAACTCCTGACTGGACTAGACCTCCTGAATGTCAAGTGTTAACAAGATCAAAAGCCTCCTGAGAGTGACCAGATGTTTACAAAACTCCAGTTGTTCCTGACAATTAGCAATCCCAAGAGATCTCAGGAAATAGTCTAGTACCCCAACTGAGAAAAGGAGACACAAAAAGAACATTAAGTCCCATGAAACTGCCTCTGAGACCTCCAACTGGGAATTCAAAAAAGCATACAAACCCCTGGATAAGACACTCTAAATGGCTACCCTCCCTCTGGAAGTTTCTCTCTCTCTCTCTCTCTCTCTCTCTCTCTCTCTCTCTCTCTCTCTCTCTCTCATCATGTTAGCATTGAGAGAAAGTGGTATGTAATGGACAGCATTAGGCCTGGGCAGCTCCCAGGTAGTGACCAGAAGACATTGCTGGGCATCAAGACCCCTAGGGGTGGCCTGCAGCTCTCTTCAGTAGATCATATGGACTTTGGGAGAAAACAGTTTGCAATTGACAGGCGTGTTGCTTGGGCTACTCCCAAGTAGTGCCCAGAAGGCAGCTGCCTGACACCAGGGTCCCCATTGCCCAAAAGGTGATCTACCTCTTTTTCCTTTCCCTATTCTCTTTACAATAAACTCCCTGCTCGCCTTTCTGTTGTCTGTGAGTGTTATTCTTCGTACTTCATAGACAAGAACCCTGGTAAGGAAAATGTCTGTCTCAATAAGAAGCATTATTTTAACTGGAGTGGACCAAATTTTAAAGTAGCTTTTAAGAAATTTTAAAAGGATAATTATAGATGTATGGGGGGGAGGCAGAAATAAATTAAAATCTTTTTAAAAAAGACTAAATGATTAAACTTGCCTGATTTTACTGTTAGTGAAGTGTGTATTATTAAGTTAACAACCATTTAGAAACAAAAAGGAATTGTTGGCATTTTATCTAGCTTCCAAATATTAAGTTCTAAAAAGTTAAGATTTTTTGGTTGTCTACAAATGCAGACTCATGCACATTACTACCTTTAGGAATGAATTTGATTCCCTATTCAGGTCCTGGCACCAGAATCTGTGTGAGATTTGGGGCTGTTGTCATTTAGGAGGCACCTAAATAATGGAAACAATTGGCATTGCAAACACTTGATGGCTGCCACACTGTGGTCTGGTTATTGGACAGATAGTCTCAGGGTCCCTCTCATTGAACTCTTCTTTAGAAGCTGCTCTTTCTTTCATTTTTGGTAAAATCAAAGCTTTTGCTCATATAATGGTCTTTCTTATATTCTAGTCCATGAATGGTCTGGGTGCCTGGAAAGGAGTCACAATTCATGCTTTTGAACTGAATCCCCACAAAGTAAAAACAACAGAGCAATTCAGAGAAAATACCCATGAAATGATACCAAAAAAAAGTATGTTCTTTCATCTTAATTGAACCACCTGGTCAGCTGAGCCAAAATGGCCAGTCTGTTCTATTGTATAGCTTCAGTCTTAAAGAAAAGCCTTGATAATCAAAAGGTTTTCCAGAGAAAATAGGAGAGAAATAACAAAGCAAAACATTGTGAATTTGTAACTACTTGATCATGGGCAATGTATAAACTGGGTATATGTGTGTATGTGCCAATCAAATAGGATCTAGGGTAAGTATTCTGTTTGCTAGACTTGGTTCCTTTTGTGAGACAATTGAAAAGCATTCACACATACTCCTGTGCTTGTATGTGGTAGTTCAAACCCACAGGGTGACAGGCTGACACCTCTGAATTTACTGGTACCCACAGGAAACACCCTAGATGGGCTCATCCCTCTTACTTGAGCTTTCCTCAGTATCCTCTTCTTCCTCCACTTGGATCTGCACTGTTGAAGGAAAAAAAAAAAGTACATCAATTACATAAATGCTTGTATGATTGTTAGTAAGTTTGTAAAAAATTTTATTGCTTATAACATGTTTTTGTGTAGTTCATAAAAACATTTTTCAGTAAACTTGTCAAAATAAACATTATTTATTAAAAAGACAACTACAGCATCTTATACAATGCTATACAAAGATCTCACTGTTTCATTGTCTTAAGAGATTTACAAAACATTAGCTAAAGCCTATTGTGACTCAATCAAAATAACTTCAATTAAAATAAATTCTGTATTACATAGATATATTTGTGGTTTGTTCAGTCGTTTCATTTGATGAGAAACTGAATTGTTAATAAAGGTATATCCATATGCTCACATCATTTAGGTGATTATAACCAAATTAACTATCTAAAAATAGAGAATAGAGAATTCATTCCAAGTAGCTTTACCAAGCATCAAAAAAATATGTAGAAAAGATGCATAAAGTCTGATTGTCCTTTTTCAATTATTTCTGTAAGTATTATATGCATCTAGCCTAAAAGTCTCAGCATATGATTCACCTTTATGATTTTATAGTTTGGATTATTCCCCATCCCAAACTCATAAAGCATTTTGTTTTTAGTTTTGCTTCAATTTTATAAAATTTTTTATAAAAATATCAATGGCATAGTAATTGGGAAAAACATATTAATTGGTAAACTTTCTCCTAATGTGTCACATAATGTCATCCTAATGTGCACTGATCACAGGTTTAGTTGGTCACCAGGGACAGAGTGCTGTGACTTGCCTTAATACACTATTCCTTAGAAACCACAGTCTAACAACTTGTTATAATGTATTAACTGTATTATGTTTTTATTTAAGGTGAAATGGCATATCCAAAAAAGCAAAGATGACAAACAATGGTTCTGTGAGTAGCTGAAACAACCCTGGTTTTATTCCTGCTTCCCCACTGTCGGAGGCTATTATTCAGAATTTGATAGGCATATGGAAAATGCAACACACGCCAAGAGTATAAATTCTATTCACAAAGCAGTTTATTGTAAAAGCACTTTTTGCCTTTAAACAGTATCTGCATAAAACCTTTTAGGATATGCAAAAAATGTTATCACCCAACATCAGCCTTGAAATGTGAAAATAAGTGCTCTTTTGTTCAGAGGACATATGCTTTCTGTTGCTGGTTGTAACTAGATCTACACAGGGCAAGAATTTTTTTTTTTTTATGTCACTACTGAGAGTTTGCAATAATGAAATCAGACACTTATAAGAAGATATTCTTCAACCTACAATAGGTCATGGTCCTTTACTTGCAATTAATGCCACCACCAAGCTTCTTCAGTCAAAGAAGAATTCCCTAGGAAGGCATTTTAATGATGTAAGATTAGCATTGGAACAGGGTCTCATCAGTGGGTACAGTGCAGAAATAATTGACAATGAATAAATGCTAATCCACAGCCTATTCTGCAACACCCCTACCCAAAGCAAATGTGAAGAAAAAGAATGCACAATATATTATGCTGATTTGTAGTGATCAATTCACCGAAACATGATTAGTTAATTAAATAAAATAGGAAGTACCACTAAATGAACAAAAATAAGAAAGATGTTTTTAAGAAAGATTACATATGAAATAAAAGTAGCAAAATCAAGTGTCCCAAGCTAAGGAGATGAGCAACAATTCTGTTTTCTCTAATAATCAGGTGAGAGAAAAAGCAGGGCTAAATTCATGGATCCTCTCTGATACAAAAAGTTTATACATGACCATTAAATAAAACCTAAAAATTCATAAGGGAAGACATCCCTATAGTGCCTTGTAGAGAACTAAAAAGAAGCTATGATACAATGAGGAGATCAAATAAATAGCCCCTTCCTTCTCTTGAGTTGGTTTTCCAGCAGTGATGCTGCTCTGGGCATGATCTTCAACTCCTCCTCATTAGTGCTGGTGGGGTGCGGACTGTACCCCCAAAAATAGAATAATACTCCAGGTTCGTTGATATTGTGAAAAAAAGAATTTTAACACATATCAAACTGCAACATCTGGCAGATTTATTCAGGAACAGGTCAGGGCGAGGAAAACTGGGGTGGAGGAAAGACGGGGAGTGCAGATAAGCTTAGGACATGGTCCCCAATCCCGGGCAGGAGTACAAGAGAGGGAGCGACACGTGGATTCCAGAGGGTATAGGAGAGGGCGGGGTCCTTCCAGCCCCTCACTCTCAGTTCATAGGTTGAGCTCCAGGTGAGGTCTCGCTCCTCCTCTTTCCAGGTGTGGTCTCCGGTGGGCGGTGGGCTGGGCTGCACGTTTCTCTCGGGCCGAACCAAAATTTTTCTTTTTAAGGGGTGGACGACACTCTCCGGATCTTTAAAAGGCTAAAAACTATATTTCTATGAATTTTCCCGATACCTCTTTTTCTACCTAACATATACACTTCTAATCTACCTCATCACTATCTTTGCTGGATAACATTCCTTTGGCCAAGGAAAAGTCATTTTTATGGTCACTGGTATAAAAACTGTTTTCTTGATTCAAACTCCCAGCTAAGAGGTCATTAGCATCAAAAACTGAACAGCAACACTATGACCAAGGGATTTAAGATTCCATCAGAATGCTCAGATCAAGTTTGATTTTAAGCAAACAGTATTTTACCTGAAAAGTTAAGTATCCACACAGGCTTGCATTTACTTCAACTCAAAGCAATACTAAAGAACCAAGCTAAGAACTCCAAGGCAAAAGCCTGTGCAAAGGAAAAACCTCAGAGCTTGTAAATGGGAGCTGCAGGCTGTCTTTCATTTCCCAGCCAATCTAGAGAATGGCCTGTTGCCATCCCTTCTCTTAGCAATCCCTTTAGCTTATTCCCAATCCTCTGACCCCTCATGGTTTGGCTGCTTCCCAAAGCCTATTGATCTTGTACTTTAAAAATAACCTTTCTTTCTTGGGAGTGATGGAGGACAGTGAAAGGAGAGGAGAGGGAGGCCTGTCAAAATGTTGGAGGCAGCAAACAAAACTGCACTAAAGTATGCTGATTTAGGAGAAGAAAACGCAAGAGGAGCAGATGAACTCCTAGGCAACCCAGTTCCTTATTTCATGCAAATAGACCCGGTAATTAAAAACCGTAAAAAGAAACAACAACAAAATGTCACATTTCATAAGTAGTGGAATCATTCAGAAAAGCAAATATTATTCTGGACTTTGTTATTTAATCCACAGTGCTAAAGTAGTTGTGGTTCTTCAGGATCACCAAGTGACCAAGTGGCCAGAAGAACTAAATGGTGCTGCCTGCTCTGCTGATTCACACTCAGCTCTTAAAGCAATACTTGTGGCACTGGTTTGCTATTTTGGGAACTGAAATTCATTTATTCAATTATCACTTACTGTGTACCCGCAAAGATGTACAGAACAAATAATACTCTGGGGTAGGAGTTTGTAGACTGTTAAAGAAAAAAAATATCCCTGCCTTTAAGGAGGCTTGCTATTTGGTGCAAAAGAATGACTTTATAACAATGAGGTTTGAGATTAGGCGTGTGTATCTCATCCAGCTTATTTGGGTGATAGCTACAATACACCAGATACGTGTCCTGGGCTTTTTGTGTGTTTTTCCTCTCATAGTACTTTGTGTATGTGAAGAAATATTAACATTGGCCCTTTTCATATAAATGAGTGCCTCATGCCTCTGGCTAAACTTCTTGATTGGAATCTTAACCTATGGCCTAAAAAGCACATGATCGAATCTAAGGCAATGAACTCACATCATCGATATGGGGTGTGATATGAGAGAAAAAAAGAAGAATCAGGAAAACGTCAAGAGTTTGGGCTTGGAAACTGGAAGAATGAAATTGAAAAAAAAAAAAAAGTAATGGAAGACCATAGGGAGAAGAATTTAGATGTGAGGTGTTGAAGATAGATATTGATATATTGGGTTTCAGATGTCTATTAGATATCCAAGCCTGACATTAAGTAGGCAGTTGAGTATTTGAGCCTGGAATTCAGAAGAAAGATCTGGACTGGAAGTACAAATTTGGGATTATTAGCATATAGATAATATTTAAAGCCATAAGACCAAGTGAAAACACTAAGAAAATGGATGTAAACAAAACAGAAGATGAAGACTCCAAAGTTGAGAGGACAGGAAGAAGAGCCAGCCATAGAGACTAAGAATGAGCAATCAGTAAAGGAGAAGGAAAATAAGGCATCGTGGAGACCAAGTGATGTACATCAAATGTACGTCATGTACACAGGCTGTTAAGATAGCCACAGGAGGACTGAAAATTTACCACTGGATTTGCCAATGAAGAGGTCAAAGATGATCTTGGGCAGGCATAGATTTGGTAGAGTGGATGTGTCAAAACTTGAATTTGTATAGTTTTCAAAGGGAATAGGCTCTGAAGTATGGTAAACAGCTAGTTTGGCTTGTTAGCTTTTTTGTTTTTGCTTTTTGGTACTTAGGATTGATCCCAGCGGCATTCTACCTTTGAGCTACATCCCTAGCTCTTTTTGTTCTTTATTTTGAAGCAGGCTCCCACTAAGTTGCTAAGGTTCTAAGTTAGAATGTTCTTATATGCTGATGACAAAAATCCAATAAGAATGAGAAATTGGTGATGAAAGTTGTAAAGTGAACCCTCTACAATACTATATAAGTAATATGAATAAGACTTTTATTTCATTTTTGTTACTTTTTGTTTGGTTCATGAGTCTGTGAGTCTCTGAGATTTTATGAAGAGACTGAACAATTTATTAATATACCCCTTGCTTATATCTGGGTCCACTGTATGCCAGTTCAAAAACAGGGGACTAAAGGACAGAGAAGAAAGAAAAAGAGAGGAAAAGAGAAATAGAGAAGAGTAATAGGAGGAAAGGAAGTATATCAAGAAAGAGAATTAAAAGAGCAAAAAGGGAGTAAGAATTACAGTCAATGATAAAGGAAAAGGATAAATACGAAGTTAAATATAAAGCAAAAAAATTATTGTTGTCGTTGCTACAAATTATAAATATTTTTATTTATATATGCAGTTGTCACTCTGAATCTGCAAGTGAATTGATACAAGACCCCCACAGGCACCCAAATCTGTGGATGCTCTAATCCCTTCAGTAAGCTTAGGCCTCCTATCTGCATCTAAGCTACGCACATACTCCCACATGCTTTAAATCATCTCTAGATTACTTATAATACCTAATACAATGTTAGTGCTATCTAAATAGCTGTCATACTTTTATCATTTAAGTAATAATGATAGGAGGAAAAAGCCCATACATGTTCAATATAGAATGCAGTGTTTTAGGCCACTTTCAGTTATTTGTACTACCAACACTTTGCTTTGATGAGAATTTGAAGAACAGGAGCTAGGAAGTTGGAATAAAATAAAGATACCTTTTTTCTTAAGCTGGTGTGTTCCAAAGTAACATTTCTTTGTTTTATATGGAAGGAGAGTTATGAGCCCCTTATAAAGTTCTCTTTAAAACACAGTATTCTTATGAACATTATGTGAATTTTAGGTCTGTGGTCATCCAGGAGTGCTCAAATTGCCGGCTTTTGATTATAACAATGATAATAATAATGGTGATGCAGTCATGCTTTAGAGAAAATTGTGTGTGTGTGTGTGTGTGTGTGTGTGTGTGTGTGTGTACACGCACATGCGTTCATGTGTCAAAAAGTAAATTTATCCCTAACAAAGAATGTCCACACCGGGCAGGTATGGTGGCATATGCCTATAATCTTAGTATTTGGGAGGCCAAGACAGGAGGATTGCAGATTTGGGGCCAGCCTCAGAAATTTAGCAAAACCTTGCTTCAAAATGAAAAAATGAAATAGAGCTAGAGGTGTAGCTCAGAGGTAAAATGCCCCTGGATTTATTTAATCCTCAGTATGAAGAAGGAGGAAGAAGAAGAAGAAGGAGAAGAAGAAGAAGAAGAAGAAGAAGAAGAAGAAGAAGAAGAAGAAGAAGAAGAAGAAGAAAAAAAGGAGGAGGCGGAGGAGGAGGAGGAGGAGGAGGAGAAAGAAGAGGAGGAAGAGAAGGAGGAAGAGAGACAAGATGTAGTCAACAAACCCTAGTTCAGTATGATCTTTCCATAGAGAATGGCCCAACTCTGTATCTGTTCATTTACCATGACACTATTGTTGGATGTGCAGTAGAGAACAGAATCCACTGTCTACAATGTTGCATTAAAATGATGGGCTAGGATTCCTCTTCCTCTAAAATAGTATCTATCCAAGACAGAGCATCTGATGCAGGTCAACAAAGCAGTTGCCCTTATTTTTCTGCTTTTAGGTGAGAACAAGAAGATGCTCATGACATTAATTTACAATAATCATAAGTCCTCCAAATAATGGAATTAAACATGATATTTTGCAAGCCATTGAGTGACAAAAAGAATCATTTAATTCTCATATGAATTAAATATCTTAATAAACCTGTAAACTATAAGACATTTAAAAATTCTCAGGAGTAGGAAATGTGGACTGAGATCATGAGCTTAAATATCATCAAAGTAGCTGGATAAAATCTTTAATATAACAGAGCTAGGCTGATATTCATTCTGTGTGTGCCAGCATCTTTCTTAAGACCCATTGTAAGAAAGCTACAGGGTACACACATACACATTCAAAAACACCCTAAAAGAAACTTGTATAACAAACAACAACAAAACTGGTCATATTTTTAAACATGATGTCTTGGAGGTACTAAATAGTTATTTTAAATTTCCATGGTTTTGAAATTATAAGGAGAGTAATAATTTTGTTTTTTTTATTAAGTTCAACCACACAAAAGAGGGGGGTAGACAAAAAATATAACCTATAGTAGTGTTCTCTAGTGTTTTTCCTTCTAGATTAATACTCAGTTTTTGAGAGTCAGCCCCACCACCAGAGTAGAGAATAAATAGTACCTGGTGGCTGCTTTATTAAAAACATAATATATATTATAGTTGCCAAATGGAACAGGATGAAGTCTGTGGAGAAACACATTTCACTATGAGATTGCAAACAGAGGAGATGGCTAACTCTTAAGACTAGAAAGAAGAAAAAAAGAAAATTCACTCAAAGATCCTTTAACATTTTAGAGTGGAAATAAAATTATATATATGTATATATGTGTGTGTGTGTGTACATATATATGTAATACACACACACACACACATACAAAAGGGGGAAGGGAAAGCACATGAAATTTTCTTGTAGTCGTTCCTTTTGCTTATACAGTACAAAAAAATTATAATTAAACCCAGGCTGAACAAAGTGAGTAGCTGGTATGCTTCCAAATTCTCCCACTCCTGAGCTGGAAGAGCAAACATGAAATGCTGAAGCACAGCTAGCTCTTCAAATGGCGAATTACATGCTGGATGGAGTGTTTGTGAGAAACTGCAATTAGGTATTGCACGACACCATCATTCTACAAAAAGAACAAAAAACGATTCTTTATGTGGTTCAGACAGTTGGCTTTTTTAAAAAAAACTATACATATTCAATAAATAAATAGCTATTTACAAAGGCATTTAGAGTTCTCTGTGGGTACAGAAAAAGCAAATGGCGAGTCTTGCTTTTTCTTTGCCTTTATATTATTTGGGGGGAGGTAACCTTCCTTATTTAACCATGCTGTCATAATATATATTCAGTGTATGCTCTCGCACTGCAATTACCACCATAAAGGGCAACCACTGTAAATAAGTGTGGAGAAACGAAAATACATTCCCCTGTGAGTTTTTGTGGCTAAAACCTTTTATAGTAATGGGATACCAAAATAACAACCAGATGAAAATACAAATGTGTGGTATAAACCCTTAGCATCGATGCTTATATCCGTGGATTACTTAGAACAAAAAAGTCTTTCTGTTCTCCATAGCATTTCTGCAATATTCCAAGCGATGGAGAAGAAAGGTTGTCAGGATTCATGGGTAAACAAACAAAATGAAACAAACAAAAAACACTGAAGAATTGTGAGACCAGAGAAAGCCGCTGATTGTTCGAGGGGCATAAAGAAGCCTGGGACGGCTGGCTGAACTCTGTACACATCTTTGCCCTTCCTTTGCAGTACTGCTTTTGTACACTGCCGAGATGGTAATTAATGCTCATTAGCATACATTAGCAAATGTTAATCAGTGTCTCCTAGAGAACAAAAGCTGATGGGGGCAGGGTAGAGTCAGGATTGAAGGCTTAGTAGTGAGGGAAGGGTTGCAACTAGAGACAGAGGCAGAAAAAGAAAGAGAAGATACAGGACTTGGATTTATAGTTTCCTGAAAAATGGAAGATCTGTCTTTCTGACAAATAGTAATAGCACCATGAAGGATGAAATGGTTTTGTTCATTTTTTTCTCTAAAAAAAAAAAAAAAGGAAAGAAAGAAAGAGCAAGCCATTAACTAGAATGAATCATTCTTTTTTCTGACCTTTAGTTGTTTGGGAAAAAAAAAAAATCATACTTTGTAGGATTTGCTACCCAACTAGAGATATTAGTTAATGTTTTCATTACGTAATGAAAAAGATTCTGAATGGTCATTTATGAAACAGAAAGTGGACCCTGACTAGACACCAAAATTTGCCGATACCTGGATCTTAGACTTCCCAGTTTTATAAGCCACCAAGACTATGGTATTTCATTACAGCAGCCTGAAGAGGCAAAGGCAATTACATATTGCATTTTGTACAAATCACAAATGCCTTGGTTTAAGTGAAGCTAGAAGGGGAATAGGGAAGAAAAGAAGGTAAATGGTCACATGTACACGCACACGCACACACACACACACACACACACACACACACACACACATAGGACCACAGACGTATACAAATATTCTAGAGTCAGAAAATAGAGGTCCAGAAAATCTTTAGGGAAGAAGAGAAAGCAGATAATTATATTCCCCATCTTACTCTGGACATGATATCTTATACACAAGGAGAAATAATGAACCTATTTGTCGCACTTAAAAGATTATTGTAAATATAAGAAAAATGGGAGACTTGAATTGACATAAGCATATTTCTGAGTAGCAGGGCAAAATAAGAGCCTTTATTCAATAGACTTCATTTTAGCACCTCTCATAGCATCTTGTTCAGAGTTTTAAAAAAGCAGATGCTCAATGGATACCTCAATACTCAGTTTGAGCTAAATTTAAGCCAGAAAGAGACATGAAAGGTTCAAACACCAGTGAGTTTATATAGCAAATTATATTGTGAGAAGCCACAAACCCAACATTTTCCAGTAGCAGATTGAGGGAAGGTGAAGTGAAAAACAAGGATGGAATATTAATAATTGATTGTCATATATGAGCTTTGTTTTATGTATAATACCATCTAATATCATTCAGTAAATATATATATTTACCAACTACTCTGTGTGAGGCCCAATGCTCAGTATTAGAAAGAATGCATGGATTAATAAAAGAGCATGGAAGACAATTTTATGTGTCAACTTAACTGGGCCACAGGGTGCCCAGATATTTGATTAAGCATTATTCTAGGTGTGACTTTGAGGATGTTGCTGAATAAGGTTAATATTCATCTTGGTAGACTGAGTGAAATAGATTTCCTTCCCAATGTGAATGAGGCCCATCCAGTCCACTGGAAACCTGAATAGAATAAAAGGCTCAGCAGAGAGAATTTGCTTTCTTTGCCTGAGGGTCTGTGAGCTAGGATATTGATATTCTACCGTAGTTGAACACCGACTGGAACTTATACCATCAGCTCTCTTGGTTTTCAAGCCTTTGAGCTATAGATTTTGGGACTTCTTAACCTCCATGAGTCAATTTCTTGCATAATATATATTAATAATATTTATATTATTAGAAATAATAAGGATATTATTCATAATAGTATACTTATAATGTTATATATTATAAATATATTTTCTATCACTTCTGTTTCTCTGATTAACCTAGATTAATACTGAGAATCTCTGCCTTCAAAGATTTCTTTGATGGAATCTGACAGATATACTAGAATTAAGATAAAATTTGGCAAACTCCAACAAAGAAATACAGGCAAAGACCTACAGAGAAGAAAGAGAAAGAGAGAGAGAGATCAGGATCATTAGGAAGTTTCAGGATATTTCCTTTTGTTAAATTCCTCAGCAGATTACATAATCTAAATAAACATATATCTCACTATTTGCCTTTGTATTAATCCAAATTTCTTCAAGATCATGACCATGAAGAAAGATCAGGATCACAACTAGCCTGGTACTGAGGAATATGAATAAGAAAGAATTCATCTTCATCTGGATTTTTAAGACTATTGAATTTATCCCATTAAAGGAGGAAGGAAGGGAGGGAGGAGGGAAGGGGAGGGAAGGAAGGAAGAAAGGAAGGAAGGAAGGAAGGAAGGAAGGAAGGAAGGAAGGAAGGAAAGGAAAGAAGGAAGGAGAAAAATAAACTCTTGTAGAAAGAGGCTATGTGTTTGAGGTAAACAACTTTTAGTTTTGTCCCTGTCACAATTCTGTACCATCTCATATTTTGAATAATTTAATTAAATTTTCCATGCTTTAGTGAAAGGAAGAACTAATAACCAGCATATAGGGATGCTATGGAAACTAAATATAATAATAAAGGCATGTAATATACATAGCACAGTACCTGGCACAAAACACACATTATAATAGTCTATGAGTTCTGTTCAAATGCTTTGCCACATACCTACATGCAATTTTTTTTATCTTTTTCATTTACAATTCTAAGAAGTAATAGACATATCTATTTGAATTTTACCTTAATATCATGAATTTCACAAGTAAGAAAATTGTCAAAATATTAAATATGCTATATAAGAAAATTGTCAAAATATTAAATATACTATAAAAGGGGTCATTTCACCAAAAGATAAAGAGTAGGAATAAAATAGTACCCTAAATTCTTTTGGCACTCAGCCCCTCAGACACCTTTCCTATGTTTGGTGCCAACAAATGTTGAAAGTATAGGCAGTCAGATACAAACTTTGACCACCTGAGCCAATGATCAACTTTGCCATCCAATTTTTTCTTGTTAGCAATTGAAGGAGCAATTGTAGCACAGGCTGGGGTTGATCAATAAACAAGGAACCAGCAGACATTGAGTTTTTCAGAGCTACAGAAATTATCAAATTAGTTCCATCCAAAGAAAGAGAAAGGAGTCAATGAAGTCTGGAATGAGAGACTTGATCTCCCTCACTTAGCTTCAGAACTCCTTTCCTTGGCAGTCGTCTGACATCCAGCAGACAAATTACCATGACTATGTAGGAACAGAAAAAGAAAAAAAAAGGGAGGGGGGTGCACTTTGTGAGGAGCTGAACAGACTGTCAAATTCTTAAAGTTGGGAACTTGTCCTTGCTAATATATTCTATGTGCTGATTATAAGTGATTTTTGTTTTGTTTTGTTTTCAGTTGATGGTAATCAATTTTATCTTGATTAAATGCCACAAGGTTGAGACTGTAATTGTAAACTATCATATCATGTAGGGAAGGTCAATGGTCTAAGATCTAAATCTAAACTTCTAATAGCCTGGTAGAAAGAAGAAAGATGATGTTGAAGAAGAAAGAAAGACCCCCTCTAAAGGAGCAAATAAGTACAAGTGTTTATTACTTTTTAATTCCTCTTATCTCTTACATGGGATAGTGTGTCATCCTTAAAGAAAAAGGGGATAATGAAACACTATGTCCCTTAATGTCCTTTCTATTCCCAAAAACCTAGACAAGTTAAGGGAACAATGAGAGCAATCCTGGGCAGGAATGTCAAATACATATTATCTTGGCAGACATTATCTTCCTTTCATGTATGCTGGGAATTAAGACAAGTTAGTGTTATCTGTAGATAGCTGCTTCTTTGCACACAAGCCAGGACAGTTGCTGTTTGAAATGAAGATCATATGAGGAACAAAGCAAACCTAGCAAATTAATGATGTCACTACTTCTGTACCCTACCTTACAAAACCCCTGCAGTAACTGGTGCAAATCAGAGCCCTGTAGAGAGGAAAGTGCTCATCCAGGAGGCTGCTTCTGGACAAAGCATTGTAAGGACAAGGAGGCACTATTTCCTGATAAGGCACCAGAGGCACTGCACAGAGCAGAGATGCGCCTGTCCAGCCTGTCACCACTGGACTTTCTGGTAAGACCCCAGAGCACTGCATGGAACAGAGGTACATCTTTCCACCCCATGCTACTAGACCTTGCTCATAAGCATTTTTCAGTAAACCTCATATCTCATATCCCACCTGCAGGTATCTTCTATGGTCTCTCAGCAATCTACCCCACTGCCCTAGGAAAACTGAGCTGTGAACATTAGATAGAATTACTTTGGTTATTGAGACAAGCAATATTCTAATTCCAGAAAGTAAGATCATACTACACTAAACCCAGTTCTCTAATTCAATATACTATATTTTTAGATGGTTAGAAGTAGGACTAGAATCTTGATGGTAGCCTCAGAAGCCATGAAATCTCACTGTGAATGTATGTGTCTATAGATGTGCATGCTTCTGTGTGTATGAGACAGAAAGATATACAGACACAGAGAAGGAATTTAAAAATACTTCGTGAAAGACTTCAGAATCCTGTCTTTCCTTTCACAACTTCTACATTCCTCTCAAGCATCTATTTACAGTAAGTTCATTCCAAACAACAAATTGTGTCAATTGTCTGTGCTTGGTAAAGTTGTTTGCTCACCCTAGAGCAAAATTATCATCAATAGCCTGATGGCTAGATATGAGATTAGCTTATTTTTTATTCATCATCTCAGCCTGGCAGCATTGAGAGTAGATTTTAATGGATCTCATGGACAACCGCCATCAATTTTGCTCTTCATTCAGTGGTACTGAATCCTGCCAATGTCATCAAACCTCTTTGCCTATCTCTCAAACCCTGGAAGATTTTTAGTAGGGAGAGGCCAATGCAGTGTTTCTCAAACTTTAATGCACATCACTGTCACCCAGAGATCCTGTGAAAACATGGGTTCCTTGGCCTCACTCACAGAGATTCTGGCTCAGTAGGTATGGGATCAACTCAATTATCTGCCTTTCTAAAAAGCTTCCAGGGGATAATAATGCTGCTAGTGGTTCTTTGGGAACCACTGCTTTGAGACATCCTAATGGACAAAAGAAAACTAATAAGCACCTGCCACCTTCTTTTAGGATATATAATTCTCATGACCTAGAAATTGTCTTTGTCTATCATTACATCTATCCTACATCATCTTGAATATTGTAGGCTTGCAATTAGCCCTGAGGGCAAGTATATTCCATCCAATTTTGTTCTTTCTCAATGATTGTTTGCCTCTTGTAAATCCTTTGCAACTTCATAGAAATTTTAGGATCAGCTTGTCATGTGTGTATGTAAGGGTGGGGGTACTTGGGATTGAACCCAGGGGCATTATACCTCTAAGCTACACCTCCAGCCCTATATTTTTAATTTTTTACTTTGAAACAGAATCTTGCTAGATTGGTGAGAGTCTCACTATTTGCTGAGGCTATCATCGAACCTGCACTCTCCCTATCTATTGGGATTACAAGCATGTACCACTACACCTGGCTTATGAGCAAGCATTTTGAAAGCCTCCTATGACATTAATTGGAATTGCATTGAATTTATAGGTCAACTTCAGGAGAGTTCATATCTTAATAATATTGAATCTTGAATTCACCAATCAGGTATATCCATTTGTTTCTACCCTCTATAGTTTCTTGTTTTGCAGTTTTTAATGCTCAAGTTTTGCACCATCTTTGTCAGATTTGCACCTAAGTACATTCTAGTTTTTGTTTCTGACATTGTAAATTATATTTTTAAAATTCCAATTTCAGATTGTTTACAGCTTACATGTATTGGTCTGTGACTGTGTTTTCTCAGAATGTCTTTGGTTCTAGTGTTAGAGTAATGCTGTGTTCAGAGAAAGTTGGAAAATATTCCCTCCTCAATTTCCTAGAAAAGTTTGTGTACAATTTCAACGACTTCTTCCTTAAATCTTTGGTAGAATTCTCTATAGAATCAATCAGACCTTGAAATAGTCTTTACCAGAAAGTGTTGAACTATAGATTCAATTTTTTAAATAGATATTTGGCTATTAAGGTTGTCAGTTTCTTCTTGAGTGATTTTAGATAGGGTGTATCATACAAGTAATTTGTTCAACTTATCTAAGTTGTCAAATTTATTGGCATTAGTTTTTCATAATATTTCCTTATTATCCTTTTAGTGTCTATAGAATTTGTAGTGATATCTCTTCTATCATTTCTTTTTTTCTGTTAATAGATGAATGAATGTTTAATTAAAATTATTTCTTCTTGATAAATTCCAGATCAGTCTGGCTGTGGTTGATCAGTTTCATTGCTCTCAAAAAAAATGTTGCCATTATTCATTTTCTCTTTCATGTTTCTATTTCTATTTAGTTGATTATCACTCTCATTATTATTACTTTCTTCTACTTAATTTGTTTGTTTGTTTGTTTGTTTTGAAGTACTGGGGATTGAACTCAGGGGCATTCTACCTCTGAGCTATACCCTCAGCCCTATTTTTTTATTCGTCATTTTGAAACAGGGTCTCACTAAGTTGTGGAGTGCCTCACTAGGTAGCTGAGGCTGGCCGTGAACCCGGATCCTCCAGTCTCAGCCACCCAAATGTTGGGATTACAAGCATGCACTACCACGCCTAGCTTAATTTGGGTTTTGGATGTTCTTATTCTTCTAGTTTCTTAAGGGAGAAACTGAGATCCCTGATTTGAGAATTTTATTTCCAATATAGGTATAGAATACTATAACTTTTCTTATAAATACTGTTTTCACTACATCTTAAAAATATTGAAGTGCTTTTGCTTTCCTTAATTCAGTTCAAAACACTTTCTAATTTTTCATTTGATTTATTATTTGATCCATGAGGCATTTAGAAGTGTGATATTTAATTTCCAAATATTTGGGGAATTTTCTGGATATCTTTTATTATTAATTTCTAATTCCGTTAGCTAGAGAATATGTTTTATATTATTTGACTCCTTTTAAATTTATGATATATGGTTTTGGACTAGATTCTGGTTTATCTTGATAAATACTTTGTCTGACTTTAAAAGAATATATATTCTGCTTTTCTTAGATGGAGTGTTCTATAAATATCTAGTGGTTCAAAGTTGTTGATAGTGTTGTGAAGTACTTCTATGTGCTTATTGGTTGTTTTTGTCTGCTTATTCTATCAATTACTTAGAAAAAGTTGCTGAGATCAAAATTTAACAGTGAATGTGTCTATTTTTACTTGCAGTTACATAAGTACTCACTTTATGTATTCTACTTTCTAATATTAGGTAAATAGATGTTTAAATTTGCTGTTTCTTCTAGATAAATTCACCTCTATTTTTATGAAATAACATTCTTTATTCTTGGTAATAATCTGTATTAAAATCTAATTAATTCAATATTAATGCAGCCACTCAGCTTTCTTTTGCTAGATTTAATATATCTTTTTTCATCCTTTTGTCTTTAATCTATATGTTTCTTTATATTAAAAGAGTGGTTCCTACAGACAACATACAGTTGGACCTTGCTTTATTTTTTTAATCAAATATGAGAGTCTCTAACTTTTAATTGGAGAATTTATATCATTTACATTTAATAAGAATATCTATCTGGTTAGGTTTAAATATAGCCTTCTTTTACTTAATTTGCATTTGGCTCACTTCTTTGTTTCTGCTTTTCAGTTTTCTAGACTTTTGCATAAATTGACTTATCAATTGATTCCTTTCTATCACTTTTTATGGCTTACTATCTGTAACTCTTTGTGGTACAGCATTAAATGGCTGGTTCAGAGTAATAGGTTTGGGGACACAACTGCCCCAAAATTTGGCACCTTGGCACATTCAATACTTTAAGCTTAAGAGTTTGAGAATCCTGTAGAAATGGGAATGTCATTCTTACTTTCTTCCATCCTTCTCTCCTGACACTGGTTATGAAATCTAGAAGAGATTTTCTGACCTTTTCTTGAAGTGGGTTGTAGCACCCTCATATGAGAGGTGCCCTTGCTATATCCAGAGGAAAAGAACTATCTCTGAAGATAAAGGGTTCCAGAGAAGAATCTGAAAAAGCAAGCCTTGCTAGGTTTCCCTCATTAATCACTATTAGATCACACCCCTTATATCCTATCATATTTTTCCATGACTGTCCACTCACACCTACTATAAAAGTATTCGAATTTTCTTCTTAGTTTTTTTTCCCCCTTTATGAAGTCTCCTTTTTTTTTTTTTTTTTTTTTTTTTTTTTTTTTTTTTTTTTTTTTTTTTTTCAGTACTGCGGATGGAACCCAGGGGCATTCTATCTCTGAGCTACACCCCCAGCCCTATTTTTTGTTCTGTATTTTGAAACAGGGTCTCACTAAGTTGCAGAGGGCCTCACTAAGTAGCTGAGGCTGGCTGTGAACCTGCGATCCTCCTATCTCAGTACTGGGATTACAAACATGCGCCACCACGCCTGGCTTGAAGTCTCCTTTTTCACATAGAACTTACACTAAATAAATGTGTATGCTTTTCTTTAATCTGTCTTTTATTATAGAGGCCTCATCCATGAATCTATGAGGAGTAGAATAAAAGTCATATTTTCTCTCTTACAAGGGTAAAGAGGTCCTTAGTTTCATTCTGCCATCGAGTGATAGTGTACCATTTCATGTATACTGCAAAACCTTATACCAGTGTGTTTCCATTTCTTTCCTCCCAAGCTTTATGCTAGTTATCATACATGTTTTGAAATTCATTAATCTTTTCTTCCAAGGTGGTTTATTTGCTGTTAATCCCATATAGCATATGTTTCAAATCAGATATTGTAGATTTGTCTGTAGATGTTTGATTTTTATCTTGTTTGCTTTCTTTTTCCCCTATTTAATCCTTCTTCTAGTTTCTTGAACATGTATAACAACTAGTTATACTGATTATATCATCTGTCATTTGAGACAATTATGCTTAATTTGTTTTTACTCTGAGTATGTTCATATTCCTTGTAATATTTGATTAATGCATAGTAATATTTCATTGCTGGTATTGACTGAATGATGAACATTATAAATTTTACCTTTTTGGGTCCTATACTTTATGTTCTTATAAATATTCTTCAGCTTTTCTCTGGTATGCATTTATGTTGCCGCAAAGCAGTTTCATCCTTTAAGGTCTCACTTTCAAGCTTATGTAGGTAAGATCAGAGCAACATTTGCTCTAGGGCCACTGCTGAGTCAAATCTATTCTGAGGAGTCAGGCCTGGTGGCGCACACTCATAATCCCAGTACTTGGAAGGCTGAGACAAAAGGATCACAGGTTCATGGCTAGCCTCAGCTACTTAGGGAAGCATTCTGCAATGTAGTGAGACAGACCCTGTAGGTTGAGGGTGTAGCTTGGAGATAGGACACCCCTAGGTTCAACCCAATATCTCAAAAAAACAAAAAACTATTCTGAGTACTCTACCTTATATCCATGAATTACCTTATATCCATGAATTATGAAGCCTTATATTCTTCCAGGCAAGAAAAACTATTCCTAGTCCTGTATGAAGGCCAGTAATTGATTCCCCTAAACCTTTTGGGTGGTTCTTTATTTAGCCACATGTGCTGATCACTAACTAGTTGAAGAGTCAATAGAAATGTCCTGCAAAACCCCAGAGTTCACTCTCTGTTCAAATTTCTCTTCTCTGGAAATCCTCCCTGTAAATTTTAGCTCCTTTAGTTCCCCAAGACTTAACATGTCTCCTCAACTCAGAAAGATCACCAGTCTCTGTTTGCATTCCCCTTTTCTGCAAAAAAGCTTGGAAACCTTCTCTTGGTGGTAAACTGAGACAATTGTAAGGTTCACTTCGCTTTTTTCCGTCTCTCAGAAGTCAGCATGTTGCCTTAGGTATAATGTATTAAAAATGGCTGTTTTTGGATTAAAGATGGCAGAATAGAGGAGACAGCATGTTTCAGGTACTCTGAGACTCAGAACTCAACCAGCAGGAAAATTGCTTCTTGACAAGGGAAGAAAAGCAGCCCAAACTCAACAAAACAATAACAGTTGAAATGTGGCAGAATCGGAAGCAGAAGAGAGAGCAGAGACTGTAAAGAGCTCCCCAAGTCTCACCTGGTGAGCAGAGAGCAGTCATCTTGGCCAGTCCACACTGAAGCTGGCAGCTGCCAGGAGTATGGCTCCCAGAAACCAACTCCAGCAAAGAAGCAGCAGAATATTGTGAAGCCAGTGACTGCAACACCATCATCAAAAGCAGTCAACTTTTCTCTTCATGTGCAACAAAAACCTGACTACCCAGACAGCCTTTTCAACAAATGATGTTGGGGAAACTAGTTATCAAGAAGTCAAATAACAATAAATGTTGGTGAGGATGTGGGAAATTGGAACTATTCTACACTGTTGGTGGGATTGCAAATAAGTTCAGCTGCTATGGAGATCAGTATGGAGGTTCCTTAGAAAATTGTGAATGGATCCATTATATGATCCGGCTATTCCACTCCTGGGTATCTTTCCAAAGAGGCAGAAATCAGAGAACTACAGTAATGTATGTATACCCATGTTCATAGTAGCACAATTCACAATAACCAATTATAGAACCAACCTAGGTATACATCAACAGACGAATGGATTACAAAATTTTGAGCTATCCACACAGTGAAATTGTACTCAGCAAAAATAAATAAATAAATAAATAAATAAATAAATAAATAATAAATAAATAAAATCATTTTCAGAAAAATAGAATAACCTGAAGAATATTATGTTAAGTGAAATTAGCCAGTCACAGAAAGGGAAGGGTTACATGTTTTCTCTAAAATGCGAAAGCTAAGGAGGTATCAGAGGGATTCCAACTAATAGAGGAGAAACCTCAGTGAAGCCAAGGAGATAGTCTAGGAGAAGGGGAAAGCAAAGAATGAGGATCATTGAAGGAATTAACTACTACCAGCTTTGTGTCCATAAGTGAAAATATCAATATCAATCTCAGTACTTTGTATGAGGAAAGAGGACATGGGGAGGGAGCGGGGCGAGGGGAGGGGCACTAAGTACTGTGTGCATGTATGTCACTGTCAACATGATTTACATTATGATGTGAGACTATTATGCAACAATAAAAACATATTAAAAATACTATAAAATAAAGATGCTTCATGTAAAAACGTGAAAAAGATATGCTCTTTATTATCTATTGAATAAAAAGCAATTATTGTGTGCTCACCATAAAAAAAAAACTGCCATTTCATCTATTTGTCTGATTATTTGTTTCACATAAGAGAGTAAATTCAGTGTCTTTACCACAATGAGAGCTCTATTTATGGTAAATGTTCTGGAAGTCTGTAAGTTGAATTATTTATTTGTTTTCCCTGACACATGGGAGAAAACATGAGTCCAGAGTATGGCTTCCTCCTACCTCCTTCTCATTCATTTGACATCTGGTCACCTCCAGGTGTGTGGAATTATCAATTGTAAAAGAAGGATTGCATCAATTAACTATTAACTATGCATGCATCCGTTAAATAGAAATAATGCTTATAATTACTTTAATGACATGAAGAAATATTTATGATGTAATGCAAAAATATTGCAAAAATTCTACAATGATCGGATTAAGGTATCTGAAATAAATGTCTTGTGCAAAAATAAATAAATACAAATTTGAAACAATTTGTTAGCCGCCATAGCTAGATGAAAAGATTATGTTATTTTCTCTTTATATTTTGTCTATATTTTGCAAATAACTTTTTAGTGTATATTATCTTTAAAAAGGCAAATTTGTCTTTTGTTTTTGTTTTTTTAAGAAAGCAATTGTAAGGAGACAAAAACTATGAAAAAAATGTCAGAAAATTTATAGAAAGTTAGAAGTTACTGCTTAACAGCCTCTAAGAGCTCACACAAGCTTTTCTTTGCTTCACTTTTGCACACCCTTGAGTCCCTCTAAAGAAGACCTTGATTATAAAACATCATAAAAAAATAATAATTGAGCATCCAGAATTTAGCAAACAGAATTTTAGTTCCACAGTGTTAGGCATCCAGGAGCTGACCCTTATGAAATGTTAATAGTACTTTCTACCTTGTAATGGAGCTCAAGACCAGGCTTCCTGGAAAAATCTGGAAGTTTACAAAAAAGTGACCAGAGAAGGTTTTAGTCAATTAACTCTACTTCCCTTTGTTTGCCAAAATAGTCAGTTAGACTATTTTATTCTTAGACCAGATTCCTGTCAAGATCCTCATTTTATAAAGAAGAAAACAGAAGTAGAAGGAGGCCCACACAATTCATGCATTAATTCATTCAATCAATAAGAATACACTTATTGTCTACAGAGACAAAGCACCTAGAGGGACAATGTGGCTCAGTTGAAGAGGACCTATCTTGCTCTCAGAATCAGGCAGACTTAAATTCAAAACCTATCTCTGTACCTCTAAGTGTGCCCACAGAAAATCTTAGGCCCACAGGAATCTGGTCTAAGAATAAAATAGTCTAACTGACTATTTTGGCAAACAAAGGGAAGTAGAGTTAATTGACTAAAACCTTCTCCGGTCACTTTTTTGTAAACTTCCAGATTTTAACCTCTGAGCATTAGCTTCCATTTCAACAAATCTTGAAAACTATAATCTCATAAAGAGTTGCGATAATTAAATAAGTTAAATATGTGTGGTAGTGCCTAGTTTATAGAAAGCACTCCAATTACATTAGTCTAATGAAATCTGAGGAATCATAAAGTACATAAGATATTTTCCTTTCATTCTGAATGTCACAGTCTAGCTAGGAAAAAAGACATTTACAAATAAAACAGCTGTTACGAGGTGTAATATAGTTACACACCTTGGTAGTTAATGTCAAGGATAGGAGCTAAGGAAAGTACATTTCCTATGTAGCTAAAAGTGGCCAGAGAAAGCTGAACAAAATAAGTAGAACTAAACTGGGTGTTTACATGTAAGGTGTAGACACTCCCAACCCAACAAGAAAAAAGCTGAACAAATAAAATCAACAGCTCTTCTTAAGTCTATCAGTAGAATTGATAGAGAGGAAGGAGTCCCTTATTGGGGTAAGGAGGAATGGAGGTTTATGACAATAGTTGCTGTTGCCTAACCATTTTAAGGCTAAGCAATTTAAAAATTGCAAAGATTAAAGATGTCCAGATTCCATAGAGAAGTGCCAGTAGTAACAGGGTTATTTTCTCAATTTTAAGCAGACTAAGTAGATAAATTCCTTTAAATGTAAATTGTGTTTATGTGTTTGTCTATACTCTATCCCAAGATTCAACTACACATGATAGTGAAAGGGATTTTAAAATTGGGTATAAATCCACAAGCAGAAAGAAATGAAGGACTATTAGCAGATGAGAAATCTCTATACTATTTTGAAAATGAAAAAGCAGAGATGAGGTTTCTGATATATCTAGAATGTGCTGAGGTAGCAGCCAAGAGGAAGGAAGCTGAATTACACTGCAGAATCTAAGGGCCAGATCTTAGAGGTCCCAGGGAGGGCGAGAGCAAGGATGGGTACAAGAACTCTCCTCACCTGAAAGTAAACCTGGAAACTTCCTTTACCACTCCCACCTTAGGGGGGATATAAAAGCAGCCAGAGAGATGCAGAAACCAAGAAAATACCCACTTTTTCTTTTACTTTTTCCTATCCTGCTTTGATTTTCTTCACTGCACTATTGCCACCTAACATTGTTAACTAGTTATGTGCTCACTGACCCACTGTTTTTTTTCCCCATAAGCAAATAAACTCCCAGAAGGCAGGGGGCTTTGTTGGTCTTCTTTAATTCTTTATTGTTAGTGCCTGGCAAATAGCAAGCACACAGTAAATATTTCTGGCATGAATGAATAAATCAGTGAGTAAACCAATCAATGATATTAACAACAGGAATAATATAGAGTAACTTCTTCCAGTCAGATTCACTACATTTTCTCCTGAGCCTGGGGCCCTGTGAATAGGTATAGAAAACCTTTTTCAAGAGGAAGGAAGAACATGAACAAAGATACAGGGAGGAAGGAAGCAGAAGGCATGGAGGGGACAGAGTAGAAATCTGCCAGACTGACAGGTCTGCCTCTGCAGGGTGTTTCCCTAAGTTCCTTAGAGAAGATTCTGTATTACCATGCACTGCATAGCTCATGCTTCTGAGTATCAAAGTAGTTTGTAATGTAGCTATTGTAAGTCCTTTCTCTTGAAATTTCTGATATTTTAATTTGCTACCTTCTCATGACTGCATCCATGCAGTCTGGCAGCTCTGCCTTTCACATAACCTATTTAAAGGCAATGTGATAAAACGACATGGAGGGAACCAGTGGAGAACCACAAGTCGTGTTACTCACTTCTGAAAGCCATCCTGCAGGTCCTTCCTGCTTCTAGAGAAAGCAAAGGCCACTTGCTCACAAATGCGATAATTTTCCTGCTCAGCAGCTGGTGTAATAGCATGCAAACATCTAGGGAACAAAAAGCTAAGCCTATTTTAAAGAATGCAAGAAACTAATTGAAGTCCTTTCAGATTTACCAGCAAGTCTGTGAACCAAGGTGGCATCTTGGTGCCAGATATAACATTTAGGTCTCCTGATCCTGGGCTGAGTCACCAGTTCCCAGACTTGTTAATTCTAAGGAGGAACTTGCCCTGGTTTATTTCAGCATGAAGTGCTTCTATCCATTCCATCCCGGGCCATCTGAATGCAGCGTTAAAGCACCCTGGATGTGACAGTCTATGCACCACTTTTTTTTTTTTTTTTTTTTTTTTGCGGTACTGGGGATTGAATGCAGGGGCATTCTACCTCAGGGCTATGCCCTCAGTCCTATTTTTTTTTAAATTCTTTATTTTGAAACAGGGTCTCACTAAGTTGCAGAGAGCCTCACTAAATAGCTGAAGTTGGCCGCTAACCCGGATCCTCCAGTCTCAGCCTCCCAAGTACTGGGATTACAAGCATGCACCACCAC